>JAVJIF010016926.1:0-109106 GCA_038442645.1 Agave tequilana | reverse complement strand
TCGCTCTGAGCCATGGAGGAGAGGGCCGATGCTCGCTCTCGGATCATGGAGGAGATGATGCAGGTAAAATATCTGATTATAAATCTGAGCTAATGGGAATGTTTGAGAGATGGATCAGTGGTGGAATACAATCGAAAGGGGAAGAGGGTGTTTGTGGATGAAGAAGCCCCACCAACACCAACTCCGATGGTGATTCCTAAACATGTGATTCCTGCAACCATGCCAAGGAGATTCACATGAGGGTACAGTAAAGCAAATCCCTGGGCATCTCATGGGCTCAGAATTCTGAATTTACCTCAAGGGAGTCATTCCCTTGGACCATGTAGCAAGATTGTTCGTATTCATCCTCACTAGATTCCTTCTCCACAATGTTTGGCGTTTGAAGCTTTGGAGAGGTCAATGTGTTCCACACTGCAAAGGCGGAATCATAATGAGAAACTATACATAAATATTCTTTGTTTAGGATGCATCTAAGTGCCTCTAGGGCTTGTGCATTGGCCTCTATATGCTTGCTATTACCAAGATAAGATTTCTTAGTAACGGCAAGGTAGACATGCGTTCCTAAGATTTTTAAGTACATACTCATCTTAATCTTTCTTATATTGATGTTAGAAACATCAAACGTAGGAGGGGTCATGAAATCCATGAGTGTGTGTAAACAAATAAGTGTGCAAATGCAAAAACTAGATTAGCTAGCCAAGATCTCACTCCTAGGTGGTTAAACCTAATATTAAGAGCGTAGGCTCTGATACCAATTAAATGTACACCTAGAGGGGGGTGAATAGGTGTAGGGCTAATCTAATGACAAATGATGCGGAATTAAAAACAAATTGCAACACATTAGTTGACAAGAGTGTAGCCGAATTCCCGGTGAAGGGCTCTGGACTATCTCCTCTAAATTCCTCTAAATAAGAGTTGAAGTGTTATGTAAAGCTCTCTTGGTTCAACACAAGTAAGGCACACAAATAAAACAAGCATATAAGTATGATATGAACAATATGAAATAATACAAGGCACAATATAAGAGAGAGTTTAGAGATAGTGGATCAATCGCAAACACCGAGATATGTTTCGAGGTTCGAGCCACTGCTCTATGTCCCCGCCTTCAAACAGAAGGATTTCCACTATATCGTCCACACAGGGACTTCCCACACAGGGAATCTCCACTGAGGATTTGGATAATACAGACTTGGAGTACACAACTCCTCTGTCCAACAAACACAACATCTACACAAGAGGGAAGACACAACAACAATTACCTCTACACTTAGAGGGATGGACATTTAGCCAAACAACTACAATCACCTCTACACTTAGAGGTGAAAGTAGACCTAGAGGGGGTGAATAGGTGTACGGCTAATCTATGAACAATAATGCGGAATTAAAAACTAATTGCAACACACTTAGTGTAACCAACGAGTGTAGCCGAATTCTCGGTGAAGGGCTTTGGACTACTCCTCTTGATTCCTCTGAATAAGAGTTGAGGTTCTATATGAAGCTCTCGTGGTTAAACACAAGTGAGGCACACAAACAAACACAGCCAAGCATATAAGTGAGATATGACAATATGAATGATGCAAGGCACAATGTAAGAGAGAGAGTTAGAGAAAGTGAATCAAACGCAAACACCAAGATATGTTTCGAGGTTCGAGCACACAGCTCTACGTCCCCGCCTTCACACAGAAGGATTTCCACTAACTTGTCCACACAGGACTTCCACACAGGGAAACCTCCAATAAGGATTTGGGGCAATTATAATTTGGAGTACATAACTCCTCTCTTTACAAATTACAACCTCTACACTTAGAGGCTAGGCACAAAACCAACACAAATCAACCTCACAAATGAGAGATAGGCACAAAGCAAACAACAATCTCCTCTCACTAAAGGGATAGGGTACAAAACCACCACTCCAATAATCAACCTCTACACAAGAGGGATATCACAAAGAAGGAGGGTTTACAACTTGGTGGTTTCCACAACCACAAACTAATTTTTCTCACAAAATAAGATCCTAATAGATAGATAGATATGATAAGCTCAAGTGAGAAAATAAAGTATTGGAAATGAAAACAAAAAGAAAAATACTTAAGAAATCACAAGATAGATATTGAAATAAAGATCAAAAATCAATTCCCAAATACTCTTTTTTTCTTTGAAGTTTCCAACACTTTAAAACAAATGAAGAAGATCTTTTGAACCCAAAACTCTTTTGAAAACTTGCTGTTTAAACACTAGAGAAGTAGGAAATTTTTGCTCTAAAAATTCTTCTTGTAACACTACTTCAAATGGGGTATTTATAGCCCCATAAGAATTCTGCCCATTGGCAGCAGGAAAGGGCTGAAATGCCCTTCCGGTCGACGGCCGGTCGACCGGCCAACGGTCAAATTTCTGACCGTTGAGCCTGCCGGTCGACCACGTGGTCGACCGTGCCAAGCCTACTGTCAACCGTCCGGTCGACCGCCCCAACCCGAGAGTGGGGCACTTACAGTCGGTCGACCGCTCGATCGACCGGCCTAAGTGGCTGGCTATGTGAACGTCCTCGTGCATGTCGGTCGACCGGTCCGGTCGACCGACTCCTGATCGGTCGACCGGCACGGTAGACCGCCAGAGCCTGGCAGGTCTGATTTCAGGATTTAAAAACTTGTCTTTTGATTTCAATTAAATCTCATAAAATCACGTAAATTCCACAAAAATCAGTTCATTTATATCTTTGAAATACAAATATATTTGAGTAAAAATCAAACCATGTTATAAACATTTTGAACCATTTTTGTGACTTACAAAATTTGCCGCAAACCAAAATCCGTATTTTCCAAAACTTGGATTTTTGAAACGAAAAAATCGTTTTGTCCAAAACTCATCCAAATACAAAAATATGATATTGAAACAACATTTAAGCATGTTGTATATGGATATAATCTAATATACATGAAAGAGATATATCAATATTTTTGACATTAAATCCGAAAATAAGTTTCGTTAAAATACCAAAACTCCAAACTCATGAAATAGACTATCAAACTAAGTTTGTTTAAATAGTTGAAGCATAGATGTATATAGAACAAATCTAATATACATTAAACTATGTAAACTTGTTTTGATTCTATCTATTCGTGAAAACTAAGATCGGTTAAACCAAAACCCAAAACATGAAACGTGGTGTGTTGTGAACTTGAGCATATCACACTATCTAATTTTTAACAAGGGATCTAAACTAACTATTTTAAAACAAACCGAGATCTTCTTGTAGAGCGCCGTCTCCAGTCGACTCGATCCATACGTAATCCACCGAGCTTGACTCCAAAGAGTGCTAGATATGAACTTGACGCTTGGGTTCTTGAATCACCATGTAAAAGCTATAAAACACCTGTTGAAGCTAATCAACTACTAATATCTTGGTTAAATATCTGAAACTAAATATCACAAGATTATTAGTAAAGTATAACTACATGAGTTAATCATCATCAAAACTAGAGTGGAAGGCCTCTGGGCCAACAATCTCCCCCTTTTGATGATGACGAAAATCATGGGGTTATATATGCATGGATTAAAGTTAAGCTTTAAAGAAACTCCCCCTTCACTCATGCATAGCAATAAACAATAAGGTATGCAATGAATGTTAAATATGAATATGCATAAACATGCATAAAATAATGAAATGAAACATGCTCTTGATACTAAATTTTTAAAAAAATTACTTCTTCCTCTTTTTAAAATAAACATGTTCTTAAATACCAATTGAAAAATATAAACTTAAAATAAACATGTTCTTTAAATAATTGCTCTTGATACCAATAAAAATTTCAATTGAAAGCTAATTAATAAAAGCTCTTGATACCAATAATAAAACTTTTAATAAAAACTCTTGATACCAACTGAAAGATAATCAATAAAAGCTCTTAATATCAACAATAAAAATTTTAATAAAAGTTCTTGATATCAATAAAACAAAACAACAAACTATGTTCTTGATACTAATATCCATGCTCTTGATACCAATATCAACAAAACATAAAACCAACTCTCTTGATACCAATATGAAACAAAATAAATTTTGATTTAAACTTTTAAAACAAACATGCATGTATACTCAAATACTTCTCCCCTTTTTGTCAATCATCAACAAAGAAGTGAAAGTAAACAATAAAATAATTTTCTTCCCCTTTTTGTTCGAAACAAACAAGCAACAAGGGGTGAAACCAAAACAAAACATTATGATACCAATTGAAAAATATATCAATTTAGTGCATCATGATACCAATTGAAAATAAACAAATAGGTAAACCCAAAAAAAATTTGAAGAATACCAATTGAAAGTAAATAAAAACATTAAAAACCAAACTTGAAGAAATTAATTGAAAGTATCAATTGAAAGTACATAAAACATTTTGAAGAAAACCAACCAAAAATTTGATATCAATTGAAAGATGTAAATATATAGGTAATCTTGGTACCAATTGTAAAATTAGTACCAATTAAAAATATTTTACATTTTTTATACCAATTTGAAAAGCATAAACCAATCTTTAACATATTGAAAGTGATTTTCATTAGGAGCATATGATACCAAATAAAAAATCAATAACATTTTTTAATTATTTTTCAACATAAAGTGGAAGTAGAATACCAAAGGTAAACAAAACTAATTGAAAGGTGAAATATGAATTTTCTCCCCCTTTATGAAATACCAACTAAAATGATGTATAAGCTTGTATAAGATACCAATTGAAAAATAATCAATTGAAATATAATAGTCATTTAAGGAATCAAGCTTAGCATAACAAAAATTTTGTGCTCAAAGATATATATATAGTAAGCACAAATAAAACACAAATATATATGTATGAAAAATTAGATACCAATCGAAATTGATACTATTTGAGATATAAGCATACATATATAAAAAATATATGAGTATACAAAAAGAATGTCAATAGTGATACCAATTGAAAAGATACAATGATATCAACAAAATAAGATCAAGTGTATAACTCATACTTCCTACCACCCATTTTATGCACATGTTTTAAATGGATTTTCAATAATGAGCATACAAGGCATGGTCGTCCAACCAATCGCCCTTGGAAGGGTAGGGGTTTTCAAAAATAAATTTAAAAATATAGTATGTTTGAAAAACTCTACCAAATAAAGAATATCGCAACTAGTTATATGAAAAATTTGAAAAACTAGTACGAAATCCTTCAAATAAGGAATAAAATAAAATATTTTTCATGAAACATGAAAATCACTAAACTAATGTCATCAAAACTATATAGCACATATAATACTCATGAAAACAAAATCATGAGAAAACATTAAGTAAAGTGAGTGTATAAGAGTTATGTGAAACACATCATCATGAAACTAGGCAAAAGCTCAAAATGAAATTCCTTAAAAACATGAAACACAAAAAAAAATCTAATTTTCATCAAAATAATTTAATCTTCAAGGCATATGTATGTTTTGTACAAACTAGAGTATACATACATATCCTAAACATAAACGAGTCCACAAAAGTATATGTATGAAGGCAAGTGGCTCAAAGATGTATATGTATAACTAATAGTTTAGACAAAATAGACATATACAAGAAGTTTAAACACAAACATGAAAATAAGCAAAAAATAGAGAATACAAGTCAAATGCATGAATCATCAAAATTAGGCTATACTAGTACATTTAATGGGTACAAATGAGCATTTAAGCACAAAAAAATAATAATCTATTTTTAGCTCACTAGTTGTACAAATATATATTCAAGTTTTAATGAAAACTAACATCTAAACATGTAGTCAAAACATGAAGCATAGAAATCAAAGGATACATATGATCATTATGTAAATGAACATGCATTAAATCTATGATATACACAATAGCTAAAATAATTATGAGAACGCAAAATATGAGTCCATATAAACATGAGTGATCTCAAATACTAATCATGTATGTCATAGGACTAATAAAATGACATATGACATAATGAGCATTAAAATATGACATGCTAAAAATCAACAATATGAAAGGCATGTAAACATAAATGAGAGTAAGAGAACGTTATGAAAACTAATAGGGCACATCTCCATATCTCCAAACCAAGGTGGTCCTCCTACCAAACTCCCCTTGAAAGTGATGTATCCAAATAGTCCTCTTTGAGCTCGGAACGCATCCACCTCAAGGCACCATTATCTCACGTCATGTGAGAGCCCACACCTACATCAAAAAAAATAGGAGTGGTCTTTGTACCTATACTCTTTTGGGTCCATGGGGGTAGCTCTTTCCTAACAAAAAACAAATATTTGCTAAATTTGAATCATATAACTATCATAACAAAATTTAGTAAGGTGGCCCTTAAGTCCACAATGTGTACATGTGTACACATGAGCATACATAGTGTGTTGTGCATGAGCGTGGAAGCATGTGTATGCCGTGGTTTTGTGCATGCAAAGAGGAACTCGTTTCTTTCAAAACATAAATTCAAACAGTATGGTTCAAAGCACATTGGCTCAAAGTGGAGCCTAAACATTCAACACTCTTCTTTAACAAACAAATATCATTATCAATCCTAGAAGAGGCGTAGCAATAGATGAGCTAGAATGTAAAGCTACACTAGCATGGAAAACATGTGTATCTAAATCATTTTTCAAAGATTTATTTTTCTTAAACCAAATCCAAATCCTTGAAATAGAAGCAATTTTGTTTTTCAAGGATTCATTCTCTTTAAAACAAAAATCAAGTTTTGAAGTTAAAGACTCATTTTCTTCAAAATATTTTCACAATCATTTTTATTTTTCAAAATTTTGTTTTCATTAAGAGCAAGATCAAGTTGGGATTAAGTGTCACATTCACTTGAAATCTCATCCCTTTCTTACAAAGCAATCTCAAGTCTAGAAGATAAATTTTTATTTTCTTCTTTTAATTCAAAACTATCCTTTTTCAAACGTTTATATTTTGAAATCAAATTTTCACAATTTTTAGCTAGTTCATTATTTATGGCATGTGCATCCATACACTCATTGCAATAAGAACTAGTACTAACATCTAGTTGAGTATCTGATTGTACCTCAAGGAGTCATTCCCTTGGAACATGAAGCAACGTTCGTCGGACTTATCTCGACTAGATCCCCTCTCTTATTGATAAGCGTTGGTAGTTCGGGAGATATCAAAATGTTCCACACTGCAAAAGCAGAGTCATAATGAGAATACACATGTAAATATTTTTTATCAAGAGATGCTCTAAGTGCCTTAAGGGCTAGTGCATTAGGCTCTATAGGCTTGCTATCACTAAGGTAGGACTCCTTGGTAATGGCAAGGTAAACTTTATAACCTAGGCTTTTAAATGACAATCATTATAACCTTCCATATATCAATTCTAAAGACATCAAACAGAGGGCTATCCATGAGTGCAAACTATATGTGTGCAAATGCGAATGCAAATGTAAATTAGCAAAACAAGATCACACTCCAAGGTGGTTAACCTAATATCAGGAGCGTAGCCTCTGATACCAATTGAAAGTAGACCTAGAGGGGGGCGAATAGGTGTACGGATAACTATATGAACAATAATGCGGAATTTAAAAACTAATTGCAACACACTTAGTGTAACCAACGAGTGTAGCCGAATTTCCGGTGAAGGGCTCTGGACTAACTCCTCTTGATTCCTCTGAATAAGAGTTGAGGTGCTATATGAAGCTCTCGTGGTTAAACACAAGTAAGGCACACAAACAAATATAAACAAGCATATAAGTGAGATATGACAATATGAATGATGCAAGACACGACGTAAGAGAGAGTTAGAGAAAGTAGATCAACGCAAATACCAAGATATTGTTTCGAGCTTCGAGCACACAGCTCTACGTCCCCGCCTTCACACAGAAGGATTCCACTAAATTATCCACACAGGACTTCCCACACAGGGAAACCTCCAATGAGGATTTGGGGCAATTACAATTGGAGTACACAACTCCTCTCTTTACAAATTACAACCTCTACACTTAGAGCTAGGCACAAAGCTAACACAAATCAACCTCACAAATAAGGGATAGGCACAAAGCCAAACAACAATCTCCTCTCACTAGAGGATAGGGCACAAAGCCACCACTCTAATAATCAACCTGTACACAAGAGGGATATCACGAAGAAGGAGGGTTTACAACTTGGTGGTTTCCATAACCACAAACTAATTTTCTCACAAAACAAGATCCTAATAGATAGATAGATATGAGAAGCTCAAGTGAGAAAATAAAGTTTGAAAATGAAAGCAACAAAGAAAAACACGTGAGAAAATCACAAGATAGATATTGAAATGAAGATCAAAAACCAATTCCCAAATACTCTCTTTTTTCTTTGAATTTTCCAACACTTTAAAACAAATGAAGATAGATCTTTTAAACCCAAAACTCTTTTGAAAACTTGCTGTTTAAACACTAGAGAAGTAGGAAATTTTTTGCTCTAAAAATTCTTCTTGTAACACTACTTCAAATGGGGTATTATAGCCCCAAAGAATTCTGCCCTTTGGCAGCAGGAAGGGCTGAAATGCCCTTCCGGTCGACTGGCCAACGGTCAAATTTCTGACCGTTGAGCATGACGGTCGACCGAGCGGTCGACCGATGCCAAGCCTACGGTCGACAATTCGCGTCGACCACCCCAACGAGAGTGGGGCACTTACAGTCGGTCAAACCGCTCGGTCTACCGGCCTAAGGGCTGGCTATGTGCACGTCCTCGTGCCACGTGGTCGACGGTCCGGTCGACCGAATCCTGGTCCGGTCGACTGGCACAGTCGACTGCCAGAGCTTGGCAGGTCTGATTTCAGGATTTAAAAACTTGTCTTTTTGAATTTCAATTAAATCCCATAAAATCACATATTCTACAAAATCAGTTCATGTTATCTCTTTAAAATTACAACATGTTTGAGTAAAAATCAAACCATGTTACAAACATTTTGAGCCATTTTTGTGACTTACAAATTTGCCGGAAACCAAAAATTCGTATTTTTCAAAACTTGAATTTTGAAACGAAAAATCGTTTTGTCCAAACTCATCCAAATACAAAAACATGATATTGAACAACATTTAAGCATTTTGTATATGGATATAATGCAATATACATGAAAGAGATATATCAATGTTTTTGACATTAAATCTGAAAATAAGTTTGTTAAATACTAAAACTCCAAATTCATGAAATAACTATCAAACTAAGTTTGTTTAAATAGTTGAAGCATAGATGTATATAAACAAATCTAATATACATTAAACCATGTAAACTTATTTTTGTTCTATCTATTTATGAAAACCACGATCGGTTTAAACCGAAAACCAAAACATGAAACGTGTGTGTGTTGAGAACTTGAGCATATCACACTATCTAATCTTTAACAAGGGATCTAAACTAACTATTCTAAAACAAACGAGGTCTTCCTGTAGAGCACCGTCTCCAAGTCGACTCGATCCAAACGTAATCCACCAAGCTTGACTCCAAACGAGTGCTAGATATGAACTTGACGCTCGGGCTCTTGAATCACCATGTGAAGCTCCAAAATATCTTTGTTGAGCTAATCACCTACTATATCTTAGTTAAATATCTGAAACTAATATCACAAGATTATTAGTAAACTATAACTACATGAGTTATCATCATCAAAACTAGAGTAAAAGGCCTCTGGGCCAATAAAAGGGATACCAACAAACCCAATTGCATAACCTCCTCTGCACTTAGAGGGAAAGGCACAAAGGCAAAGCAAAAGAAAGTGTTACAACTCTTGGTGGTCTCAACAAACTACAACCAATTTTCTCACAAAATTAGATCCTATAGATAGGATAGATATGATAGCTCAAGTGTGAGAATACAAGGTGCTTGAAAAAAAATCACAAAGAAATACTTGAAAAAATAACTACAATAAGATAGAAATGAAGATCAAAACCAATATCCCAAATACTCTATTATTCTTGAATTTTCAACCCTTGAAAATAAATAAAGATAAATCCTTTTTATCCAAAAACTCTTTTAAAACTTGTAGCTAAAACACTTAAGAAGATGAGAATATTTGCTCTTAAAATTCTTGGTGAAATCAGCTGAGGGGGCTATTTATAACCCTCTAAAATCTGTCCGTTGGCAGCTAAGAAAGGACAGAAATGCCCTTCTTGGTGAGGAGCATGTTTCTTGCGAAACATGGATTCCAACTGTATGTGGTTTAGGACACATTTGCTCAAAGTGGAGCCCAAACAATCAATACTCTTTTTTAACATGCATATATTATATTCCATGTTAGAAGAAGAAGTGGAGCATGCAATAGGTATACTAGATGGTGAAGCGTGGCAAACATGTGAGTTTAATCATTTTTTAAAAATTTATTTTCATTAGAAATCAAATCCAATTCTTTTAAAATAGAAGCAATTTTATTTTTCAAAGATTCATTCTCTTTTACAATAAAATTAAGTTTTGAAGAAAGAACCTCATTATTTTTCAAACTTCATCACAATTATTTTTACTTTTTAAAATTTCATTTTCTTTTAGGGTAAGGTCAATTGGATTTTAAGGAGTTCCCTTTAATTGAAATCTCATCTCTCTCTTGCAAAATAATATCAAGTTTCGAAACAAATCCTTATTTTCTCTTTCATTTTAAAAGTTTTCTTTTTCAAGAGTTGGTATTTTTGAAGCAAATTTTCACAAACAGTAGATAGTTCTTCTTTAAAGTATTAGCATCTGTATAATCATCACCGGATGAACTAGCACTATCATCGAGTCGAGTTTCTGAATTTACCTCAAGGGAGTCATTCCCTTGGACCATGTAGCAATCTTGTTCGAATTCATCCTCACTAGATTCCTTCTCCATAATATTTTGGCGTTTGAAGCTTTGGAGAGGTCAAGTTGTTCCACACCGCAAAGGCGGAATCACAATGAGAAACCATACATAAATATTCTTTGTTTAGTGTGCTTCTAAGTGCCTCTAGGGCTTGTGCATTGGCCTGTATATGCTTGCTATTATCAAGATAGATTTCTTAATAGCGGCAAGGTAAACATGCATTCCTAGAATTTTTAGGTACATACTCATCTTAATCTTTCATACATTGATGTTAGAAACATCAAACATAGGAGGGGTCATGAAATCCATGAGTGTGTGTAAACAAATAAGTGTGCAAATGTAAAAACTAGATTAGCTTGCCAAGATCTCACTCCTAGGTGGTTAAACCTAATATCAAGAGCGTAGGCTCTGATACCAATTAAAAGTACACCTAGAGGGGGGTGAATAGGTGTAGGGCTAATCTAATGATAAATGATGCAGAATTAAAATAAATTGCAACACACTTAGTGTACAAGATGTAGCCGAATTTTCGGTGAAGGGCTCTAGACTATCTCCTCTAAATTTCTCTAAATAAGAGTTGAGGTGCTATGTAAAGCTCTCTTGGTTCAACACAAGTGAGGCACACAAAAAATACCAAGCATATAAGTATAATATAAACAAGATGAAATAATGCAAACATAATATAGGGAGAGAGATTAGAGATAGTGGATCAATCGCAAACATTGAGATATGTTTCGAGGTTCGAGCCACTGCTCTACGTCCTCGCCTTCACACAGAAGGATTTTCACTACATCGTCTACACAAGACTTCCCACACAGGGAACCTCCACTGAGGATTTGGGTAATACAAACTTGGAGTACACAACTCCTCTATCCAACAGACACAACCTCTACACAAGAGGGAAGGCACAACAACAGTCATCTCTACACTTAGAAGGATACCAACAAACCAAATTGTACAACCTCCTCTACACTTAGAGAGAAAGGCACAAAGCCAAAAAAAAGGGTTACAACTCTTGGTGGTCTCAACAAACCATATTTTCTCACAAAACTAGATCCTATAGATAGGATAGATATGATAGCTCAAGTGTGAGAATACAAGGTGTTTGGAAAATAATCACAAAGAAAAATACTTAAAAAAATAACTAGAATATCATAGAAATAAAGATCAAAACCAATATCCAAATATTCTATTTTTCTTTAATTTTCAACCCTTGAAAACAAATAAGATAAATCCTTTTTAACCCAAAACTCTTTTAAAACTTGTAGCTAAAACACTTAAGAAGATGAGAATTTTTTTCTCTTGAAATTCTTGGTGAAATCAGCTAAGGAGGGGGCTATTTATAACCCTCTAAAAAATCTGCCCGTTGGCAGCCAGGAAATGGCAGAAATGCTCTTTCGGTCGACCGACCAACGGTAATTTTTATGACTGTTGAGCCATCGTCGACCGCCCGATCAACCGAGGCCTGGATACAGAGAGCAGATGCTCTCTGCTAGTCGACCGCCCGGTCAACCGGGGCCAGATCTAGAGAGCAGAGCTCTCTGGCGGTCGACCGACCCGGTCGACTGGCCCTCCAGCCTATACGACCACGCATATTTGTGCACATCGGTTGACTGGACCGGTCGACCGACTTCTGCCTTAGTCAACCGTCCGGTCGACCGGCAGAAGGCCAGAACACAATTATAGGGATTGAAAACTTGTCTTTTTACCTTCTAAAAAATCTATAAAATACACATAAATTTTACAAAAATAAGTTCTTTTAAGATCTTTGAATAACAAATATGTGTGACCAAAATTCAATACATATTATAAACAATTTGAACCATTTTTGTGATATTGAATTTAGGCTTTAAACAAAAATCAGTATTTTCCAAAACTTGGATTTTTGAAATGGAAAACTGTTTTCTCCAAAACTTGTATAAATACAAAAACATGATCATGAAACAACTTTGAAGCATATTGTATATGGATAGAATCTAATATACATATAAGATATATATCTATGTTTTGACTTGAAATCTAAACCGGTTAAACCGAAAACCAAAACCAATAAACTTTAAACTTGTGTGTGTGTGAACTTGATCATATCAACACAATCTACCTTTACACAAGATCTAAACATACTAAATTAAATACAAACCGAAGTCTTCTTGTCTCCAAGCGGACTCGATCCAAACACGCGATCTAACAAGCTTGACTCCAACCGAGTACTAAATGCGATCTTGATGCTCAAGCTTTTGAATTAACATGTGAAAGCTCCAAAACTTCTTTATTGAAGCTAATCACCTATTAATATCTTGGTCAATCACTGAAACTATTTAAATACAAGATTATTAGTAAACTATTACTATATGAGTTAATCATCATCAAACTAGAGTGATGGGCCTCTGGGCCAACATGAATTGTTTATACTTTTTCTCAGAAAGTTAGTGTTGATCTTCTTTGATGATATCCTTGTCTACAGGTCAACCTGGCAGGAGCACATTCAGCTTGTTAGACAGGTTTTACAGGTTCTGTTAGATAATCAATTTTATGTTAAAAGAAGTAAGTGATAATTTGGGTGAGTAAAGTAAAGTACTTTGGCAATATTTTCTCTCCAGTAGGTGTTCCTATTGACCTAGAAAAAATTCAGGTAGTTACTGAGTGGCCAGCACCCAGTAACCTGAGATCTCTGAGAGGCTTCCTAGGACTTACAAGGTATTATAGGAGATTTATTAGATGCTGCAGTACCCTTACAGCCCCTCACTGCTCCCACAAGAAAAATGCCTTCTATTGGTTAGAGACAAACCAGAATGCTTTTGAGAAGCTGAAAGAGGCACTCGTATCACCGTCTGTGTTAGCATTGCCTAACTTTTCTCTCCCATTTGTGATAGAATCTGATGGTTCAGCAACCTGGATTAGGGCAGTTTTAATGCAATTTAATCATCATATTGCTTATACTAGCCAGGAACTTAAAAGCCCAGAGATGTCTCAAATGATGAGAGAGAAGAGAGAGATGATGGGAATTCTATTTGCCATCAAGAAGTGGAGGCAATATTTGCCGGGGAGGGAATTTGTTATCAGAACAGATTATAAGTCCATGAAATACTTGTTAGAGCAGAGGCTGGATACAGAGGAATAACACACCTGGCTACTTAAATTGCATAGTTACAGATTTGTAGTAGAGTGTAAGAAGGGAAGAGAGAATATGGCTGCTGATGACCTGTTTAGGAGGGGGATACTAATGAGAATGCCCTTTTGATGGACTGCAGTAGAGACAGACTAGATTGGTCAAGTCAGAATTCTAGTCAGGATTGATGGATAGTTTCAAGACCTCAATAATAAGTGGGAGAAGGGAGCATTGGACCTAAATGTGTATTAGAAGAGAGATGGGCGCTTCTATTACAAGAATAGAATCCTCCTCAACCCTTCTTCTTCTCTCAATCAGTTGATTATTTCTAAACATCATGACACCCCCTGGAGGACATTTAGTGTATGATAAGATCTTGCAAAGAGTGAAGAAGTTAGTCTATTGGAAGGGCCTTAGATGCAATATTAGGCAACATGTGAGGGATTGTGATACATGTCAGAGATCAAATTTAAGAATGTGCACCCAACTAGGTTACTGCAGTAACATACCCTACCCTCCTTGAGCAGGCAAATCTCAATCGGTTTCAATGAAGGTTGACTAGGAGCTAGTGCAGGTCTACAATTTTGGTTGTAGTTAACAAGCTCACAAAATTTGCACACTTCATTCCCCTCTCTCACCCATTTATAGCTAAGTCATGTGGTTGTTGTCTTTGTTGATAACATATATAGACAATATTGGCTACCAAAGTCATTCTGTCTGATAAGGATACTATATTCACCAGTGATTTTTGAAGAGAGCTATGAACACTACAGGGTTCTAAGATGCATTTCAGCACAGCCTTCCACCCACAGACAGATGGACAAACAGAGGTGGTGAACAGGTGTGTAGAAACTTATCTCTAATGCTTCAGCTCCCATAAACTCCAAGATTGGTGCAGGTGGTTGTCAGGGGCCCAATTCTAGTATAATATCAGTTGGCATTGCTCCACTGGGACTGCTCCCTATCAAGCTCTTTATGGGGGACCACCACCTACTATTGCAAGTTATATTCTTTAAAACAGCTAGGTTGCAGGCTGTGGAGGATGAATTGTTGGAAAAAGACCTTGCTTTGCAACTGATGAAGGACAATCTGATTAAAGCTTAAGACAGAATGAAGAAAATGGCTGATAGAAAGAGGATAGAAAGAGTGCTTCCTGAAGGAGACTACGTGTATTTGCGACTGGAGCCCTATGTGGCTAAGCTTCTCTCACGAATTTCTCACCTAGATGAATTACACCCTTAGGAATTATAAATTTATAGGATTCTCTTAGAATACGTTGAAGGCCACCTCTAAGGGGTTATTTATAGACCATAAAATTTTTCTAGTTCTAAACAAACTCTAATCAGAATAAAGAAAAGTTGAATCGAACTCGGACTCAAAACACCTTCAATCAGAATAGAGAAAACTTGAATTTAATTCAGACTCAAACAGATTCAGAAAAGAAAACTATCAAATCTGACATCAATCAACCTTCACGACGTATTCACGTCATAATCCTAACAATCTCCCCTTGACTTGAATACGTTCAAATCCGAGAATAGCCATCATGTTCCATGTGCTCGCATCCACGCACAATTAAACAAACTTGACTTCATCTCCATCCCACTCCCTCTTCTCCATAACCCCTCATGGGGTTCACATCTTGATTTGGTCGAATAAGTTCAGACCCAACCTGAAATTTATTATCCAATGATACACAAGATCTATGAGAATTTGCTCTATCATAAGAGTAACGATCTAGACTACCTTATTGCATGCTTAGACCCAATCTCCTTTCGGGGTACAAATGAATATCCGAGCTCAAATCCATCGTAGTCTCTGATTGTTCCACAACCACCGCTTTTGAAGCCAAGGATAACTGCAATCCATCAACTGTAACCTCCGAATTCTGCAACATATATACACATTGACGACACATTCGTCTTGAAACATCACATGTACCTCTTTGAAAACTTTCATAAGATCACCTTTCTAACTGAAACAGAACCCTTCTCTATATAGGCTTCAAGAGAGATGAGATTGTACCTTGATTCGTGAACATGACGAACACCTTGAAGAGTAGTGATGCAATCATCATGAGACCGAAACTGGATTGTTTCTTCACCAATCACCTTTCTTATAGTAGAATTTTCCATGAAGACTTCTTCTCTTGAAGTGAAGAGTATGAAGAGAACATCTTCCTATTGGAGCTGATATGCTGTGAACATTCAGAATTTAAAATCCACCTATTTTTGTTACCAACTGGTCTGTCTGTAACAAATAGAACATCGCACTGTTTTTCATTTCCTTCAACTAGTTCAGTGATATTAGCATCTGGTTGTTTCTTTTTTCGAAGCCAACACTCAGATCTAATGTGCCCCTTCCAATATTTTAAATGTCGGCCGATATTTCTGAAATGTCGGCCGACATTTTGTTTTCAAGCCCTTACCGCTACGACATCCCCACCCGCATTTGAAATGGCGTTTTAGAAAATATCGGCCGACATTTGGGAAAAATCTGATATGTCGGCTGACATTTTTCCGAAATGTCTGCCGACATTTTGGGAAAAACCCAATATGTTTTATGGTCTTGAAGTTTAAGCAATTGAGAAATTTTAACAATGGATTAGAGAATATATGTAAAATATTTAAGTTAATTATACATGTCCTAAACATATTTATGTAGTTTTGCATAAGTTGTGTATGTATTACCTTGATAAGAATTTTTAAATTACATTATTTAAGACATCTAGGATATATATTTGTTATCCGTCATGATGTCCCAAATTTACTAAATGGCCCCGAAATATATCCGAAATTTGACATCCGATTACGACATCCAACGTTTCCCTGATATCTGATATTTAAAACACTAGCCCCTTTTTGTGACAATGGTTGCACACGTCAAATTCTTATATTTTGAGTTACCTGTGGAACTTGCCTGGAATTATCATGATGAGACTCACCCGTCAACTGGGTGTCAAATTTGTCTTTGTTGAGCAGATGCTCCTTGACCTCATTGAGCTTGATTGTTGACTTGCCTCCATAGATTATAACTTCCCTAAAACTCTTATATGAAAAAGGTAAAGAACACAGTAATAGAAGTGCTTTATCCTTATCTTCTATCTTAACTTCTATCTTATCTAGATTACTGATAATAGAGGAAAATTCTGTAATGCGGGATTCGATAGGTGTACCTTCATGCATGTAGAGAAGAAATAGACACTGCTTCAAAATGAACCGATTCGCCAACGACTTCTTCAGATAGTAGTCCTGAAGTCGCTCCCACAGAAAGGACGCTGTTTTCTCCATAAAAACTCATCTAACACTTTGTCTGTCAAGCAAAGCTGAATAGTGAAAGTGCCCTGATGTCAATTGTAAATCACCTAGAGGGGGGGTGAATAGGTGATAATGCTAATCTAGAAACTAAATGCGCTAAATGCGGAAGCTAATGCAAATTTTGCAACACACTTAATACAACCAACAAGTGTAGCCAAATTCCCCGTGAAGGGCTCTGGACTAACTCCTCTTGATTCCCCTTTAATGGGTTGAGGTGCTATGTGAAGCTCTTGTGGTTAAGTATAAGTGAGGCACACACACAAGCATATAATGGATATGACAATATGAAACGAAGCTCAACACAAGCAAATATGATATGATGAAATGAATGATGCTTTGCACAATTTAAAGAGAGAGGGTTAAGAGAAATTGGATCAAACGCAAACACAATAATATGTTTCGAGGTTCGAGCCCCTAGCTCTACATTCTCACCTTCACCACCGTGAAGGATTTCCAATCCACTAAAGGAGTACCGAACTCCTCTCTCAACCTTACAATGCCACCGAGGCAATACAACCACAATCCACCTCTACCGAAGAGGGATAAGGCCCGTAGCCAACAACAAACACAATCACCTCTACCGAAGAGGGATCCAAACCAATACCACTCCGATCAACCTCTACCAAAGAGGGATACACAAATAAAAGGAGGGTTTACAACTTGGAGGCTCAACAACCTCAAACAATCTCTTTTCCACAAACAAGAGATCCTAAATAGATAAGATAGAAGATATAGCTCAAGTGGAAAACAAAGTGTTTTGATCAAAGAAAATCTCTTGGAAAATACCAAATTGATATGGAAATGAAGAAAAAGAAACCAATTCCCAAAAACTTGTTTTCTTTGAAAATAACAAAATACTTAAAAACAAACAAGATGAATCTTTTTGCTCTTTAAACTCTTTTTAAAACTTGTTTTTAAATCAGAGAATGGGAGAAAATCAGCTCTAAAATTTTTTTTTAAAAACACCAAGCAATGGGGTATTTATAGCCCCAAAACAAAACTAGCCGTTAGGCTGATCTGGAAGCCTGACAGGCTACCGGTCAGCCGGCCCGGCCGACCGCCAACGGTCAGAAATGTGACCGTTGGGGCAACCCGGTCGACCGCCCGGTCGACCCAAATAAACAGAGAGCAGAGCTCTCTGGTTCAGTCGGCCGCTCGGCCGACCGTCCGAATGTGTGCCAGACGTGCACGGTTCTGTGCACGTCGATCGACTGTACGGGTCGACCGGCCTATGGTTCGGTCGACCCATGCGGTCGGCCGACCTGGCCTGACAGACACTGTTCAGGGACAGAAAACACATGTTAAAATATTTTAGAAAATCTTTTATCTCTTTTAAAATTACCATAAAAATTGTTTTATCATTTTACTTTGATAAACAAACTTGTGATAAAAATTTCAAGACATATATCAACATATTCAATCATTTTTGTGTCTTGCAAGTTTTATGAAAAATCAAAACATGTATTTTATCAAACTTGGATTTTTCACTATATGAATAGGATAGTCAAAATAAGTTATATAAGAAGTTTTAAGCATGCATGTATAACTAGAATACATCTATTATACATATAAACCATTTAAACTTGTTTTGATCAATCTATTCATGAAAACAAATATCGGTTAAACTAAAAACCGAAAAAATCATAAAACGTGTGTGTTGTGCACTTGAGCATATCAACTATACTAAGCTTTACAAATGAATCTAAACACACTCTAAACTAAAACTAGGATACCTAAGTCTTCTTGACGATCTTCAATCTTCAAGTCGACTCGATCCCAAACGTGATCCACCGAGTGCAAAGGTATGATCTTGATGCTCGGGCACCGGAATCGCCAAGAGAAGGCTTCCAAACTCATCTTTTTGAAGCAATCACCAACTAATATCTTGATCAATGATCTGTAACTAAAATCACAAGATAATTAGTAAACATAACTACATGAGTTAATCATCATCAAAACTAGGGTGGAAGGCCTTTGGGCCAACAATCTCTCCCTTTTTGATGATGACAAAACTCATGGAGTTATATATGCATGGATTAAAGTTAAGCTTCAAAGAAGCTCCCCCTTAACTCATGCATAAACAAATAAACAATAAATAATACGCAATGAAGGCTCTTAAACATGAATGCATACAAAGATATGCATAAACAATAAAAAGGTTCTAGATACCAATGAAATGTTCAAAACAAAACATACTCTAGATACCAATTAAAATTAAACTAAATTAAACTTAATATATGCAAAACATAAACATGCATATATAAAACACAATCAAACTCAAAATCTTTCTCCCCCTTTTTGTCAATCATCAACAAAGGGGTAAAAATCAAAACAAAACAAAATCTTCTCGTCTTTTTAATATAAAGAAACAAACCTTCGATGAGGGGTAAAAACAAAACCAAATCAACAAATCTTTCTCCCCCTTTTTGTTCGAAACAAAGAATCAATAAAAGGTTGAAAACAAGAAAAATAATATTCTCCCCCTTTTTGTCTAAAACAAAAACAAAACCAATTAGGGGTGACAATCAATTAAGGTACCAATTGAAAATATGTCAAAGAATAGCATCTTGATACCAATTGAAAGGAAACAAACAAAAAATATTGATATCAATTTTAAGCAAAACACATGAAAATCTTGATACCAATTTAAACATAATAAATTTTTGAATGTCTACACAAAAATTTTGATACCAATTGTAAATATTTTTCATTTTGAACATATGATACAAATTTAAATTTTCAATCATAAAGTAAGGGAGTGGAAAACAAATACCAATTGAAAGATGAAATACGAATTTTCTCCCCCTTTATGAAATACCAACTAAAACAATGCGTAGGCTTGATACCAATTTAAAAGTAATCAATTGAAACAAAATTGAAGCTCAAGCTTAACATAAACACAAACATATATATGTATGGAAAATAGATACCAATAGAAATTGATATTCTTGGAATTGAAACATACATACATACAAACATATATGAGTATACAAGAAAAGTCAAGATTGATACCAATTGAAAGAATTCAATGATACCAATTGAAACAACAATAAGATCAATGTATATCTCATATTATCTAGCCTCCCAATCATGGTTCAAGTTTTAAATGATTTTCATTTTAAAGTATACATGAACATGATCTCCCATCCAACCTCCCATAGAAGGTAGGGGTTTTCAAAAATAGGTTTGAAAATTAAAGTATGTTTGAAAAACTCTACCAAAATGAAGAATACCGTAACTAGTTATATGAATAATTTGAAAAATTAGTACGAAATCCTTCAAGTAAGGAATAAACAAAATATTTTTCATGAAACACATGTAAATCACATAGCACTTAAAAACACTCAATATTCAATAAAGTCCATACATGCTCATGAAACATACTCATGAGAAATATTTTAAAAATGGTGAGTGTACAAGTAATGTGATATGGCATTATGAAATTTCCAATTAAGCTCAAAATTTCTTGAAACATGAAAACATGAAAATCATCAAAACTATTTAATCTTCAAGGTATATGTATGTCTTATACAAATTAAAGTATACATACATATCCAAAACACAACGATGAAAAACACCTAGGGGGGGTGAATAGGTGTAAGTGCTAATCTAAGAAACTAAATGCAAACTAAGTGCGCTAAATGCGGAAGCTAATGTAAATTATGCACAAACTAATACAATACAACAAGTGTAGCCGAATTCCTCTTGCGAGGCTCTGGACTAACTCCCCTTGATTCCCCTTTAAATGGGTTGAGGTGCTATGTGAAGCTCTTGTTGGATGAGTATAAGTTAGGCACACACACACAAGCAATCCAAACAATGTGCACTCACAATCAAGCCAAGCAATAAAGGATAAAGCAATAAGAGATTCAAGGCACAACACAAGCAATATATGATATGAATGAATCAATGCTCAACACAAGCAAGTATGATATGATGATGAGTATGATGCTATGCACAATATAAATGAGAGAGAGTTAGAGAGACAATGGATCAATACGCAAACACAAAGATTTGTTTCGAGGTTCGAGCACCTTGCTCTACATCCCCGCCTACACCACCGTGTAGGATTTCCACTATCTCAACTCCCACCGAGGGAACCTCTACCAAAGAGGATTTCTTACAACTCTAGGAGTACCAAACTCCTCTCTCAACAACAACCTCCTCACAACCGAGGGTTAGGCCCGTAGCCAATACAACAACCAATCCACACACCTCTACCGAAGAGGCTCACAACCAAACTCAATCACCTCTACCTAAGAGGGATCCACAATACAATCACCCGATCACCTCTACCGAAGAGGGATTCACAAGTATAAGGGTGTTTACAACAATGAGGTTCACAACAAACAACCTCAAACACTTCTCTTTCTTTTTCTCTTATCTTTTTCCACAAAAACAAGATCCTAATAGTTTAGGATAGAAGATAGCTCAAGTGTGGAAACAAAGTGTTTTTGGAAACAAGCAACAAAGAAAAACTACTTGGGAAATCTCTTGTATATGATAGAAAATGAAATACCAAATCAAAATCCCAAAACCTAGTTTTCTTTGATTTTCCAAAAACCCAAAACAAATAAAGATGAGAAGTTTTAAAGCCCACAAACTCTTTTTAAAACTCTTTTAAACACCTCAGAAAACCAGTATTTTTTCTCTTAAAAAACTTAGCCAAAATCCCCAAGAGATGGAGTTTATATAGGCCAAACAGAAAACTAGCCGTTAGAGCTGAGCTGGCAGCTCTGACAGGCGTCGGTCGACCGGCCCGGTCGACCGCCAACGGTCAAAAAGTGACCGTTGGGCACTAGCGGTCGACCGGCCCGGTCGACCGAAACATCCTGAGAGTTGAACTCTCAACTCGGTCGACCGGTCCGGTCGACCGACTATAATGTGTAGCCAGCGTGCACGTCTGTGCACATCGGTCGACCGACCCGGTCGACCGGCCACTTGGTGGGTCGACCGGTCCGGTCGACCGAACTGGCCTGGCAGGCACAGTGCAGAACTGCACAGATACGGGATTTGAAAATAGGTCTTTTCACTCAATAAAAATCCCATAAATTCACAGTAAATCCACTAAATAGTTTTAATCACAATAAAAACTGTTTTTCTAAAAATATGTTTTTCTAAAACTTATTTTTCCATAACTTCACAAAGTACAAAAACAAGATATTTTGAACTTATTAAAGCATAGTG
Source organism: Agave tequilana (assembly GCA_038442645.1). Taxonomy (NCBI): domain Eukaryota; kingdom Viridiplantae; phylum Streptophyta; class Magnoliopsida; order Asparagales; family Asparagaceae; genus Agave; species Agave tequilana. The sequence goes on along the minus strand of JAVJIF010016926.1, from coordinate 86,689 downwards.
TGTATGGATATGATCCACTACACAATCATAATGAAATATCTATGTTTTTGATATCTAGCATATAACAAGGTTTTGGTTTAAAGGATATGCATGATAGAAATACCAAAAACCAACTCTTGTATTTTTATCATAAACAAAACTTGTATTTTATCATACTAGATTTTTCCAAAACATGAATAGGATAGTCAAAATAAGTTTGTCTATAAGTTAAGCATGTATGTATAAATAGAAAACATCTACTATACATATAATCTTGAAAACTTGTTTTGATCAAACTATTCATGAAACCACACATCAAAACATAAAACGTGTGTGTTTGTGCACTTGAGCATATCAACTATACTAAGCTTTACAAATGGATCTAAAACTCACAATCTAAACTAGGATACCTAAGTCTTCTCTTGAGGAACTCCATCTTCAAGTAGACTCGGTCCAAACTCCGTGATTCTCCAAGTGCAAAGGTATGATCTTTAAGCTTTGGCACCGGAATCATCATGAATAGCTTCTAATCATCTTGTTGAAGCTAATCACCAACCTAATATCCTGTTAATGATCTGAAACTTAGAAACACAAGAATATTAGTAAACATAACTACATGAGTGTTGATCATCATCAAAACTAGAGTGGAAGGCCATTGGGCCAACAATCTCCCCCTTTTTGATGATGACAAAACTCATGGAGTTATATATGCATGGATTAAAGATAAGCTTCAAGGAAGCTCCCCCTTAACTCATGCATAGGGATAAACAATAAATATATGCAATGAATATTAAACATGAAACATGCATATGCATAAACAATAAATGGTTCTAGATATCAAATGGAATATTCAAAACAAAATAAGCTCTAGATACCAATTACAAAAAAACTCTTATAAATCAATTAAACTTAATATTCTTGAGATTAAAACATAATATATGCATAAACATAAGCATGCATATAAAACTTCATAAATCTTTCTCCCCCTTTTTGTCAATCATCAACAAAGGGGTAATCAAAACCATAAATAAAACGAGGGGTAAAAATCTTTCTTCCCCTTTATGTCAAACAAAACAATAAAAGACAATGTTCTCCCCCTTTTTGTCTAAAACAAAAAAAACAAAATCAATAAGGGGTGACTACAAACATGATATCAATTAAAAATATGTCAATGAAGCATCTTGATACCAATAAACAAGAATCAATATATGTTATATGCTATATACATTCATGAAGAGGAAGACGCTAAGTTAGCTTCCTACACATATGCATTACATGAAGAAGGGATGACAAGCCCCAATTCACATAACACATATTATGTAATGCATAAGAGGAGATGTGAAGCTCCCCCTACACACGTATATCATATAAAGAAGAGTTGTCAAGCTCCTCAATTTATAATATACTCAACATGAATCTATATGTAAGAGAGATGTTAAGCTCTCCTTGCATATAGGAAATACAAATCAAAACTTTGAATATTTTCTTTAAACAAAATTTTGAAAATACCAATTGTAATTAAACATAACAAATTACCAATTGTAAAACAACATAACAAATTTTGAATGTCTAAACACAAATTTGATACCAATTGTAAGAATATATTTCATTTTGAAAACATATAATTTGATGTTGATATCATATATTTAAAATAACAACTTTTAATCATAAAGAGTGGGAGTACAAATACCAATTGAAATACAAAATCAAATTTTCTCCCCCTTTATGAAAAACAAACTAAAGACATGCATAGTCTTGATAACAATTTAAAAGTAATCAATTTAAACAAATTGAAACTCAACACTAGCATAAACACAAACATATATATGTATGAAAGATAGATACCAATAGAAATTGATATACTTGGAATTTAAAGCATACATACATACAAAACATATATGAGTATACAAGAAGATCAAAATGATACCAATTGAAAGAGTTCAATGATACCAATTGACATAACAATAAGTTCAAGTGTATACATCATATTCTCTACCACCCAATCATAATTCAAGATTTAAAGATTTTCAATTTAGGGCATACATGAACATGATCTCCCATCCTACCGCCCTTTGATGGTAGGGGTTTTCAAAGATAGATTTGAAAATGTAGTTTTGTTTGAAAATCTCTACCAAAGTGAAGAACATCGCAACCAGTTAAATGGAAAAACTTGTTAACTAGTACGAAATCCTTCAAGTAAGGAATAAAACAAAATTGTTTTTCATAAACATGAAATTCACATCATATCAAACACTCAAGTTCAATTAGGCATAAATAAGACTCATGAAAACAAAACATGAGCAAGCAATAGATGTGAGTGTACAAATAAAATATGAAGATCATAAATATGAAAATTAGGCAATAAGCTCAATTATTCTTAAAACACGAAAATCATCAAAACTATCTAATCTTCAAGGCATATGTATGTCTAATACAAACTAAAGTATACATACATATCCAAAACATAACGAGTCCACAAAATATATGCATGAAGGCACGTGGCTCAAAAGGATACTCATGTATAGTCAATAGTTTGGATAAGATAGACATATACATGAAGTTAAATATTGAACACATGAAAAACATGAAAAATCATGATAAGCTAAATTTTCATCAAGGCAATTTTCATTTCAAGGTATATGTATGAATTGTCAACACAAGAATTATACATACATATCCCTAAACACAATTGAGTCCATATATATATTTGCATGAAAGGCAAATGACTCAAGGGGTATACATGTATATCTTAAAGTTTGGCAATACAAACATATACATGAAGTGAAACACACAATCATAAAACAAATCCAAAAAAAAATGGAATACAAGTTTGAAATGTTTGAATCATCAAAACTAGACTATACTAGCACATCTAATGGGTTCAAATAAGCAATCAAGCCCAACATATATAGATTTATTTGTGCCCACTATATGTACAAGTATAATTCCTAGTCTTAATGAAAACTAACATCTAAACAAGTAATCTTAACAAGAAGCATCAAAACAAATATGAAAATCATCATGATAAACCTAAAACATGACTACTATGTAAATTCACATGTATTAGATTCATGATGTACATTATAGCTAAACAAACGGTGAGAACACTAAATGTGAATCAAATAAGCATGTGTGTCTCAAATACTATATATGTATGTCAAGGATCTAATAAACATGGAATGAACATACTAATCCATAGACAATGAAACATGCTATAAAACATCAAAACATGCTATAAGCAATGAAATGGAAAGCATGTATACAATAAATGGGAGTAAAGGATTGTTACCAAAACCGAAGAAGCAACTATCCTTGTCTCCAAAACTTGGTGGTCCTCTCCACCATCTCTTCCCTTGAAAGTGATGCATCCAATAGATTTCCTTTAAGTCCGGAACGCATCCACTCCAAGGTGTCATCACTCTCACGTCATGTGAGAGCCCACACCTACATCAAAAATAATAGGAGGGGTGGTCTTTGGTACCCACATCTTCTTGTTGGGTCCATGGGGGTTAGTCTCATTTCTAACCCAAACAAAATTCTTGGCTAAATTTTCAACATGTAAACGATCATAGCAAAATTTAGCAAGATGACATTTTCGGCCACAATGTGTACATGTGTACACATGAGCATACATGTGAGGAGTGTGTCCGTGAGGAGCATGTGTATGCCGTGTAGGGTGTGCATGCATAAAAGTTGGAACTTGTTTCTTTCGAACCAAGGATTCCAAACGAGTGTGGTTCATGGCACATTGGCTCATAGTGGAGCCCAAACAATCTACTTTCTTCTTTAACATACAAATATCATCATTTATCTTAAAAGAAGAGGTACATGCATTAGGAGGTGTGTGTGATACTACCCTAGCATGGCAAACATGTGAATCAATCTTAATTTTCAAAGATTCATTTTTCTTAACACAAATGTCTAATTCTTTTGTAATGAAAACAATTTCATTTTCAAAGACTCATTTTCTCTTAAAATAAATTCAATCTTTGAAGATAAAACATCATTATTTTTCAAAATATTATCACAATCATTTTTATTTTTCAAAAAGTTATTTTCTTTAAGTGCAAGATCAAGTTGAGATTTTAATGAATCCCTCTCATTATAGACCTCAACCTTTTCTTGCAAAACACAATCAAGTCTAGAATGCAAACACTTATTTTCTTTTTCAATTTCTAGACTTTTCTTTTTCAAAATCTTATATTTTTCAATTAACTTTTCACATACTATTGAAAGTTCTTCATTTAGAGCATGGGGATCAACAATATCATTACTAGAAGAACTAGCATTATCATCACTATCTAAGTGGGGTTCCGAATGTACCTCAAGGGAGTCATTCCCTTGGACCATATAGCATTGTTGTGGCTCGGATTCTCCACTAGATTCCTCTTCTTGTTGGATTTGGACTTGAACCTTGGAGGTGTTGGTGGTTGTTGTCAACTTGTTCCACACTGCAAAAGCGGAATCAAGATTAGAAACACGTAAAAGATATTCTTTAGGTAAAGTGCTTCTAATGGCCTCTAGGGCTTGTGCATTGGCCCCTATATGATTGCAATCACAAAGATAACATCTCTTGGTGGCAGCAAGAAAGACATGCAAACCTAAGGTTTTTAGGTACATGGACATCCTATACTTCCAAATATCAATATTGGAAGGATCATAGCTAGGTGGGGTCATGAAGTCCATGGTATAAACTAGATGTGTGCAAACAAGCAAATGCAAATGAGATTAGCAAGCAAATGGATCTCACTCCTAGGATGTTAAGCCTAAGTATCAGGAGCACTAGCTCTGATACCAATTGAAAAACACCTAGAGGGGGGGTGAATAGGTGTAAGTGCTAATCTAAGAAACTAAATGCAAACTAAGTGCGCTAAATGCGGAAGCTAATGTAAATTATGCACAAACTAATACAATACAACAAGTGTAGCCGAATTCCTCTTGCGAGGCTCTGGACTAACTCCCCTTGATTCCCCTTTAAATGGGTTGAGGTGCTATGTGAAGCTCTTGTTGGATGAGTATAAGTTAGGCACACACACACAAGCAATCCAAACAATGTGCACTCACAATCAAGCCAAGCAATAAAGGATATAGCAATAAGAGATTCAAGGCACAACACAAGCAATATATGATATGAATGAATCAATGCTCAACACAAGCAAGTATGATATGATGATGAGTATGATGCTATGCACAATATAAATGAGAGAGAGTTAGAGAGACAATGGATCAATACGCAAACACAAAGATTTGTTTCGAGGTTCGAGCACCTTGCTCTACATCCCCGCCTACACCACCGTGTAGGATTTCCACTATCTCAACTCCCACCGAGGGAACCTCTACCAAAGAGGATTTCTTACAACTCTAGGAGTACCAAACTCCTCTCTCAACAACAACCTCCTCACAACCGAGGGGTTAGGCCCGTAGCCAATACAACAACCAATCCACACACCTCTACCGAAGAGGCTCACAACCAAACTCAATCACCTCTACCTAAGAGGGATCCACAACACAATCACCCGATCACCTCTACCGAAGAGGGATTCACAAGTATAAGGGTGTTTACAACAATGAGGTTCACAACAAACAACCTCAAACACTTCTCTTTCTTTTTCTCTTATCTTTTTCCACAAAAACAAGATCCTAATAGTTTAGGATAGAAGATAGCTCAAGTGTGGAAACAAAGTGTTTTTGGAAACAAGCAACAAAGAAAAACTACTTGGGAAATCTCTGTATATGATAGAAAATGAAATACCAAATCAAAATCCCAAAACCTAGTTTTCTTTGATTTTCCAAAAACCCAAAACAAATAAAGATGAGAAGTTTTAAAGCCCACAAACTCTTTTTAAAACTCTTTTAAACACCTCAGAAAACCAGTATTTTTTCTCTTAAAAAACTTAGCCAAAATCCCCAAAGAGATGGAGTTTATATAGGCCAAACAGAAAACTAGCCGTTAGAGCTGAGCTGGCAGCTCTGACAGGCGTCGGTCGACCGGCCCGGTCGACCGCCAACGGTCAGAAAAGTGACCGTTGGGCACTAGCGGTCGACCGGCCCGGTCGACCGAAACATCCTGAGAGTTGAACTCTCAACTCGGTCGACCGGTCCGGTCGACCGACTACAATGTGTAGCCAGCGTGCACGTCTGTGCACATCGGTCGACCGACCCGGTCGACCGGCCACTTGGTGCGGTCGACCGGTCCGGTCGACCGAACTGGCCTGGCAGGCACAGTGCAGAACTGCACAGATACGGGATTTGAAAATAGGTCTTTTCACTCAATAAAAATCCCATAAATTCACAGTAAATCCACTAAATAGTTTTAATCACAATAAAAACTGTTTTTCTAAAATATGTTTTTCTAAAACTTATTTTTCCATAACTTCACAAAGTACAAAAACAAGATATTTTGAACTTATTAAAGCATAGTGTGTATGGATATGATCCACTACACAATCATAATGAAATATCTATGTTTTGATATCTAGCATATAACAAGGTTTTGGTTTAAAGGATATGCATGATAGAAATACCAAAAACCAACTCTTGTATTTTTATCATAAACAAAACTTGTATTTTATCATACTAGATTTTTCCAAAACATGAATAGGATAGTCAAAAAAGTTTGTCTATAAGTTAAGCATGTATGTATAAATAGAAAACATCTACTATACATATAAATCTTGAAAACTTATTTTGATCAAACTATTCATGAAACCACACATCAAAACATAAAACGTGTGTGTTTGTGCACTTGAGCATATCAACTATACTAAGCTTTACAAATGGATCTAAAACTCACAATCTAAACTAGGATACCTAAGTCTTCTCTTGAGGAACTCCATCTTCAAGTAGACTCGGTCCAAACTCCGTGATTCTCCAAGTGCAAAGGTATGATCTTTAAGCTTTGGCACCGGAATCATCATGAATAGCTTCTAATCATCTTGTTGAAGCTAATCACCAACCTAATATCCTGTTAATGATCTGAAACTTAGAAACACAAGAATATTAGTAAACATAACTACATGAGTGTTGATCATCATCAAAACTAGAGTGGAAGGCCATTGGGCCAACAAACGAGTCCCACAAAGATATATGCATGAAGGCACGTGGCTCAAAAGGATGTATATGTATAAACAATAATTTGGATAAAATGGACATATACATGAAGTTAAGCATAAACATATGGAAACATGAAAAACTAAATTTCCATTAAAAAATTTCATTTCAAGGTATATGTATGAATTGTCAACACAATAAGTATACATACATATCCCTAAACACAATTGAGTCCATATATATAGATTTGCATGAAAGGCAAATGACTTAAAGGGTATACATGTATATCTTAAAGTTTGGCAAAATAAACATATACATGAAATGAAAACTCATAAAACAAATCCAAAATAGGAATACAAGTCTAAAATGCATGAATCATCAAAACTAGACTATACTAACACATCTAATGGGTTCAAATAAGCAATCAAGCTTAAACATATATAGATTTATTTGTGGCCCACTATATGTACAAGTATAAATCCTAGTCTTAATGAAAACTAACATCTAAACATGTAATCAACACATGAAGCATAAAACCAAGATATAAATTAATAAGCATAAACATAATCATTATGTAAATCCACATGTTATTAGATTTATGATGTACATGATAGCTAATCAAATACGAGAACACAAAATAATAATCCATATTAAACATGGGTGTCTCAAATACTATACATGTATGTCAAGAATCTAATTAACATGGCATTTTCATACTAATCACTAAACAATGAAATATGCTATAAACAATGAATATGAAAAGCATGTAAACAAAATAAGGAGTTAGGAATCGTTACCAAAACCTATGAGGCAACTCTCCATGTCTCCAAAACAAGGTGGTCCTCTCCACCAAACATCCCTTGAAAGTGATGCATCCAAATAATCTCCTTTAAGTACGGAACGCATCCACTCCAAGGTACGGCTACTCTCACGTCATGTGAGAGCCCACACCTACATCAAAAACACGAGGGGTGGTCTTTGGTACCCATATCTTCTTGGGTCCATGGGGGTTAGTACCTTCTCTAACCCAAACAAAGTTATTTGCTAAATTTACATTATGTAATCTATCAAAGCAAAATTTAGCAAGGTGGCCCTTACGTCCACAATGTGTACAAGTGTACACATGAGCATACATGTGATGGGTGTGTCCGTGAGAGCATGTGTATGCTGTGGAGGGTGTGCATGAAAAGATGGAACTTGTCTCTTTCGAAACAAAGATTCCAAGCGTGTATGGTTCATGGCACATTGGCTCATAGTAGAGCCCAAACAATCCATTTTCTTCTTAATTAAATTTATATCATTTTCAATCAAAGAAGAAGTGGAGCATGCAAGGGGTGATCTAGGAAACTACCCTAGCATGGCAAAATGAGAAACATATCATTTTTCAAAGATTTATTTTTATTTAAACAAATTTCTAATTCTTTTGAAATAAAATCAATTTCTCTTTTTAAAGAATTATTTTCTTTTAAAACAAAATCAACTTTTGAAGACAAATTTTCATTTTTCTTCAAAAGAGTTTCACAATCATTTTTAGATTTTAAAAACTCATTTTCTTTTAGAACAAGGTCTAGTTGAGATCTCAATGAATCCCTTTCATTATAGACCTCAACCTTCTCTTGCAAAACAATGTCAAGTGTAGAATTCAAACTTTTATTCTTTTTCAAGACCTAGACTTTTCTTTTTCAAAATCTTATATTTTTCAATCAATTTTTCACAAACAATAGAAAGTTCTTCATTCAAAGCATGGGGATCAACAAATTCATCACATGAAGAACTAGCATCAAAACTATCAAGTTGAGATTCCGATTGTACCTCAAGGGAGTCATTCCCTGGACCATGTAGCATTGAGATTCGGATTCTCCACTAGATTCCTCCGGTTGAATTGGCAATTGAAGCTTGGAGGTGGTGGTGGTTTGTCAACTTGTTCCACACTGCAAAAGCGGAATCAAGGTTAGAAACACTCATAAGATAATCTTTAGATAATGTGCTTCTAATGGCCTCAAGGGCTTGTGCATTGGCCCCTATATGCTTGCTATCACTAAGGTAGGATTCTTGGTAATGGCAAGGTAAACCTTATATCCTAGGGTTTGTAATAAACGGTCATCCTAATCTTCCAAACAAGAATGTTGGAAGGGTCAAACATAGGTGGGGTCATGAAGTCCATGGTGAACTATATGAGTGTGCAAACAAGCAAATGCAAATAATAGATTAGCAAACAAATGGATCTCACTCCTAAGATGTTAAGCCTAAGTATCAGGAGCGTTGGCTCTGGTGCCAATTGTAAATCACCTAGAGGGGGGTGAATAGGTGATAATGCTAATCTAGAAACTAAATGCGCTAAATGCGGAAGCTAATGCAAATTTTGCAAACACACTTAATACAACCAACAAGTGTAGTCGAATTTCCCGTGAAGGGCTCTGGACTAACTCCTCTTGATTCCCCTTTAATGGGTTGAGGTGCTATGTGAAGCTCTTGTGTTAAGTATAAGTGAGGCACACACACAAGCATATAATGGATATGACAATATGAAACAAGCTCAACACAAGCAAATATGATATGATGAAATGAATGATGCTTTGCACAATTTAAAGAGAGAGAGGGTTAAGAGAAATTGGATCAAACGCAAACACAATGATATGTTTCGAGGTTCGAGCCCCTAGCTGTATATCCCCGCCTTCACCACCGTGAAGGATTTCCAATCCACTAAAGGAGTACCGAACTCCTCTCTCAACCTTACAATGCCACCGAGACAATACAACCAAATCCACCTCTACCGAAGAGGGATAAGGCCCGTAGCCAACAACAAACACAATCACCTCTACCGAAGAGGGATCCAAACCAATACCACTCCGATCAACCTCTACCAAAGAGGGATACACAAATAAAAGGAGGGTTTACAACTTGGAGGCTCAACAACCTCAAACAATCTCTTTTCTCACAAACAAAAGATCCTAAATAGATTAGGATAGAAGATATAGCTCAAGTGGAAAACAAAGTGTTTTGATCAAAGAAAATCTCTTGGGAAAATATCAATTGATATGAAAATGAAGAACAAGAAACCAATTCCCAAAAACTTGTTTTCTTTGAAAATAACAAAACACTTAAAAACAAACAAGATGAATCTTTTTGCTCTTTAAACTCTTTTTAAAACTTGTTTTTAAAATCAGAGAATGGGAGAAAATCAGCTCTAAAAATCTTTGTTAAAACACCAAGCAATGGGGTATTTATAGCCCCAAAATAAAACTAGCCGTTAGGCTGATCTGGCAGCCTGACAGGCTACCGGTCCCGGCCCCCGGCCGACCGCCAACGGTCAGAAATGTGACCGTTGGGGCAACCCGGTTGACCGCCCGGTCGACCCAAATAAACAGAGAGCAGAGCTCTCTGGTTCGGTCGGCCGCCCGGCCGACCGTCCCAATGTGTGCCAGACGTGCACGGTTCTGTGCACGTCGGTCGACCGTACGGGTCGACCGGCCTATGGTTCGGTCGACCCATGCGGTCGGCCGACCTGCCTGACAGACACTGTTCAGGGACAGAAAATACATGTTAAAAATATTTTAGAAAATCTTTTATCTCTTTTAAAATTATCATAAAATTGTTTTATCATTTTACTTTGATAAACAAACTTGTGATAAAAATTTCAAGACATATATCAACATATTCAATCATTTTGTGTCTTGCAAGTTTTATCAAAAACCAAAACATGTATTTTATCAAACTTGGATTTTTCACTACATGAATAGGATAGTCAAAAAAAGTTTGTTTAAGAAGTTTTAAGCAAGCATGTATAACTAGAATACATCTATTATACATATAAACTATTTAAACTTGTTTTGATCAATCTATTCATGAAAACAAATATCGGTAAACTAAAAACTGAAAAACCATAAAACGTGTGTGTTGTGCACTTGAGCATATCAACTATACTAAGCTTTACAAATGGATCTAAACACACTCTAAACTAAAACTAGGATACCTAAGTCTTCTTGACGATCTTCAATCTTCAAGTCGACTCGATCCCAAACGTGATCCACCGAATGCAAAGGTATGATCTTGATGCTCGGGCACCGGAATCGCCAAGAGAAAGCTTCCAAACTTATCTTTTTGAAACATCACCAACTAATATCTTGATCAATGATCTGTAACTAAAATCACAAGATAATTAGTAAACATAACTACATGAGTTAATCATCATCAAAACTAGGGTGGAAGGCCTTTGGGCCAACAAGCTGTCAAGGTTTTCTCATCCAACTCCTGCCAAGTTTCTTCTTTCATTTCTTGAGACTTTTTCTTCCTCCCCGAGTAGTACTTTCTTCAACCCGCTGTGGTAAGGATGTCGTTCATTCTAATCTATCATCTGTTGAAATTATGACGTCATTGAACTTCTGAATATCTAATTTGATTGCAGTCATCTTCACGTTGACCTTACTCTGATAACAATTGTTGCGATACAATTTGTATGCTCTGATACTAATTATTGTGATTTCAAGAGAGGACGCCCCCACGACCAGATCGATTGGGGGCGCAGCAGATACGAATCATGGGATCTACTCAGGCATCATGAAGAAGAAAGAAGAAGATATTCGTAGATAGAAAGCTAACAAACAATATAACGTGGTTCCACCGATCCAACAGATCGTGTGTACGTTCACGAAAGAAAGGGAGACAAACTTTATTAAAACTTTGGTAGAGTACAATAAAAATTACTTATACCTCACGCTGAGAGGTTACAAGCCCTTGATGGCCGCCAAGAACAGCGAATCTTTATGGCTAAGCTTCTCTCATGAATTTCTCACCTAGATGAATTACACTCTTAGGAATTATCATAGGATTCTCTTGGAATACGTTGAAGGCCACCCCTAAGAGGTTATTTATAACCATAGAACTCTCCTAGTCCTAAACAAACTCCTTCAATCAGAATAAAAGAAACTTAAATCCAACTCGAACTCAAAACACCTTCAATCAGAATAAAAAAAACTTGAATCCAACTCGAATTCAATAGATCTAGAAAAGAAAACTGTCAAATCCGACATTAGTCAGCATTCACAACGTATTCACATTATAATCCTAACAGAATTAGGTGTTTTATATTTAGAGAGGCCCATGTGTCTAGTTATTTTAGTTTTGGATATTAATATTGAAACTAACGCAAAATTGTATACTTCAAACCATATATTTTATCTTCTCATTTAGTTGCTCGTGTATTTCTTGTTGTGCTGCACATCATTATGTGGCAACATACAAAGTTATGGGATTAAAAATGTCACATACTAATTATGAGAAGGAATGCATTTTTGCTCGCTCGACTCAAGCATGTGCTACCCACTGATGTCCGCATAATAAAGTTAATTGATCGAATTGGGCAGTTTAGAATGAAAGGATGGATCTTTTCAACTGCCATGGGATTTGAAAGTTTCATAGGTGTTTGTTTTAAATAGCATTGATATGTTTGGATTTATTAATTTAACTCAATTATAATGGAGAATTTTCAATTCCCCCTTGTTAGAATCTTTAAAATTTTCCCTCCTGAGACATTATTGAAATTGCTCTGATACCAATTGTAAGATCACCTAGAGGGGGGGTGAATAGGTGATGGCTAATCTAATGGTCACTTATGAACAAATAATGCGGAATTAAAACTAAGTTGACCAAATTAAAATTTCTTTTTAATTTAACACTTATGTATAACTCAAGAGTGTTGCCGAATTCCCCTTGCGAGGCTCTGGACAAGCTCCTCTAGATTCCCCTTGAATGGGTTGAGATGCCGCGTTGGCTCTCTTGGTTGAATACTAGTGTTAACAACATTCCACGCAATTATATATCAATTAAGCACAAGGGTATATATCATGCATATATAAGATGAACACAATGAAAGTAAATGCAAGATATAAAAGAGACAAAGAGAGAGAGAGGGAAGAGTAAGCAATCGCAAACACAAAGGGTTTGTTTCGAGGTTCGAGCACACTTGCTCTACATCCCCGCCTTCGACACACGAAGGATTTCCACTATGTAAGATCCCACCGATCTCTCCTCGGTGCCGTACACCTACAAACCCTCGGACTCCCAAGTCCCGTACACACGCAAGTCCACCGACTCGCCGAGGCCGTACCTCTAACCACCAAGAGTTCACAACCGAACTCCAACACCAACAACGAGCACACTTGCCCGTTTCCTCAAATACAAAGAAAAGATCTCTTTGATGATCACAACACTTGATCACCTAAAGAGCACTCTCACTACAACACACCTATAGGAATATCTAGCAATGGATAGCTCAAGTGTGGTGTGAGAAAATCAAGGAAAGAAAGCTATGGAGGAAAAACTCAAGAATCACTTTTACACTCTCTTGATAAAAACTCCCTTTTGATTGGAAGTATTAGCACTCTATTTTGTGGAGAAAACTCTTCTAAAAGTATCAGAAAAACAGCTCAAGAAATCTCCAAAATCTTCACCTCAAAACAATAGACAAAACCCCCTTTTATAGGCTCCCAGAAAATAGAGCCGTTGGGGCTGTGTCAGTGCTGTCGGTCGACCGCCGGTCGACCGGCCAACGGTCATTTTTCTGACCGTTGCAGCCACCGGTCGACCGGCTCGGTCGACCGATAACCTGGAATGAACTGTCGGTCGACCGGGCCCGGTCGACTGATATTTCCAGAGAGCAAAGCTCTCTTGGTCGGTCGACCGCCCGGTCGACCGGCCACTGTGCTGACAACGTGCACAAGGCTGTGCACATCGGTCGACCGGACCGGTCGACCGGTTTGGCCTGTCAGCCAGTTTCCAGGTCAGAAAACAGGATTTAAAAATCTTTTATAAAATCCTAAAAATACATAGAAATTCTACAAAAATAGTTTTACCAATGTACTTGAAAGAACAAACATGCTTGCACAAAATCAAGACATGTTATAGATGTTTTGGTCTATTTTTGTAACTTGGAATATTAGCTCAATAACCAAAATGTATTTTTCCAAAACATGTTTTTCCAAACTTGTTTTTCTAAATCTTCATCAAATACAAAAACAAGATATTTGAGTTCATTTTAAAGCATAGTGTGTATGGATATGATCCACTACACAATCAATAAGAAATATCTATGTTTTTGATATAAAACTCTAATCAAGATTTTGGTTTAAAGATATGAACTATGAAATACCAAAATCCAAGTTTTTATATTTTATCTCAAAGAAAATCTTTTACTAAATAAAAATTCTTTTCTAAAAAGAAATCTTTTATGAAATCAATTAAATCAAGAGTTCTATCAAGAGTGTGTGTGTGTGATATAACTTGAGCAATCCACCACTATTCTATCCTTTACATTTTTACTAAAAAAAAATACAAATTCTATACCTAGACACAAGTCTTCAACTTCTTGAAGTCTTCCCTTGAAGGCTTCTCATCTTCTTGACTTGGTCCAAGCTTGATCCAAAACTTCCTTGGATCACCACATGCAAGCTCCAAATCTTGTTCTTTTATCCTTTGTTGAGCTATGCACCTACTAAGATCTTGATCATGAATCTGTCACTAATAAACACAAGATCATTAGTAACTATAACTACATGAGTTGATCATCATCAAAACTAGGGTGAAGGGCCTTTGGGCCAACAATCTCCCCCTTTTTGATGATGACAAAACTCATGGAGTTATATATGCATGGATTAAAGTAAAGCTTCAAAGAAGCTCCCCCTTAACTCATGCATACCAAATAAATAATAGATATGTCAATAAAAGCACATGACATGTATGCAATGTAGGAGATGCAATCATATAAATCAAATCATAAATCAAATCTTTTGCTCCTAATTGCAAGACAACATATATGCATAAATACAAATCTTACTCCCCTTAAGCAAGGAACCAAATACTTCTCCCCCTTAAGTAAGGAAATCATGAAATCATGCATATAAAATCACAAATTCTTCTCCCCCTTTTGTCAATCATCAACAAAGGGTTCAAAGAAAAAACATCAAACAAATTTTTCTCCCCTTTTTGTCAAAAATAAGGAAATCAAGGAGGGTAAAATACAAATCAATCAATAAATTTATATGCGATATAAATTCATGAAGAGGAAGACGTTAAGTTAGCTTCCCGACACATATACATTACATGAAAGAGGGATGACAAGCCCTAATTCACATAACGTATAATATGTCATGCATAAGAGGAGATGTGAAGCTCCCCTACACACGTATATCATGAAAAGAAGAGTTGTCAAGCTCCTCAAATTATATATACTCAACATGAATCTACATATGGAAGAGATGTTAAGCTCTCCTTGCATATAGACAATACAAATCAAAAATTTTGAATTTTTCTTTATCAAAACAAAATTTTAACTTTTTCTTAGTAACAACAAATTTTGAGATATCAATTGTAAAATAATCAAATTTTGAATTTTTGATACCAATTTCAAAAAAAATACAATGCACAAGCTTATTATGAAATACCAATTTGAAATCTAATTAAGCTTAGCATCAACAATCTTTGTGCTTTAAAGGAAATACCACTTGTGAAATAAGCACAAATAGATAACATATATGTATGACAAGATAATACCAATAGAAATTGATATAATTTGAAGGCATTCATACATACAATCAAAATATGGATATACACAACATGAAGTCATATTGATACCAATTGCAAATAACCATGATACCATTGAAAAGTAAGCATAAGTGTATACATCATGTAATCTACCATATGAAGAATTCAAACTAGTTAAATGAAAGTGTTTTAACAACTAGTAAGGAATCCTTCAACCAAGGAATACAACAAAAATTTTTCATGGAATATGCATAAATCACAAGGCACTAAAACACTCTAATCCATAAAGTCCATATAATTTTCAAAAGAGGTGAGTGTACTAATGTTATGTGAAACATGACATCATGAAAATGACAATGAAGTCAATATTCCTTAAAAATAACATAAATTTTGAAAATACGAAATCATCACAAATTTTAATATATGAAAATCATCAAAATTATATTTCATAGCATATGTATGTTTTGACAAGACATTAAGTATACATACATATCCCCAAACTACAATTGAGTCCTTATAAATAGATTTGCATGAAAAGCAAATGACTCAAGGGTTATCCATGTATATTTTAATGTTTTGGCAAAGAAACTTATACATGAAATGAAATCACATGATCATAACATAAATCCAAATGGGAATACAAGTTTAAGAATGTAATGATCATCAACATAAGGCTATACTAGTACATCTAATAGGCACAAATAAGCATTCAACCCAATCATATATAGATTTATTTGTGGTCCATAAGGTGTACAAGTATAAATCCAAGTGTTGACAAATACTAACATCTAACTAATATTCAATACAATGAAGCATCAAAATTTTGAAATCACAAAAGAATTTATCCATAAAAATAGGATCATGTGCATCAATTGAAGAATAGATAACTAGTTTAAATGGATTTTTGACAAACTAGTTAAAGATCCTTCATAAATATGAAATTATATGTATTTCATGAATAATACTAAATACATAAAAGTTCAAGCACTCATATTCCATAAGGCTCAAAAATTATCTTTTATCATAAAAGATGAGTGTTCAAAGTTATGTAAATGGTATTTTCATGAAAATAGAAAGTGAAGCATGAATCTCATGAAAATCTTATTTTTCATCTTAAAACAAATCATATATTTTTCATAAAGCATTGCTAAATACATAAAGATTTAATCACTCATGGTCTATAAAGCTCAAAAAGATCATAAATCAAATTTTAACAACAAATCATGAAAAAAATCATTTTTCACTAAAATCAACATTTTCATGGTATATGTATGGTTTATACAAATCTAACAATATGCATACATATCCAAAAATAAAAGAGTCTATTAAATGTTTGCATGAAGGCAAGAGACTCACGGGTATACATGTATATTTATTGGATTTGAATTAAGCACCCATATACATGAAGTAAATCACTAAAATAGGTAAAACATGTATAAAAGAGAATCATCAAAACTAGATTATACATATGCATAAAGTGGATACAAGTGAGCATGAAGTTCAAATTATTTGAGAGTCAATTGTAATTCACTATTTGTATATGTATACATACAAGTTTGACAAATCTACATCTAAGCATGTAAATACCACATGAAGCACACAAATCTTAAAACATAAACATGCTATGAATGAAATAAGTAAAAGCATGTATATAAAAATAGGAGTTAAGAAATTGTTACCAACTTCAAAGCTCCAAGCATGGTGGTCTTTTCCACCAAAATTTCCTTGATAGCAATGCATCTATAAGTGTTCCATCATATCCATTGCATTCGCTACCAAGGCACCAATCCTCTCACGTTTTGTGAGAGCCTCCACCTACATCAAAATCAAAGGTGGGGGTTTTGGTACCCATGTTTTCTTGGGTCCTTTGGGTTTAGCATTGTTGTAAGGAACCCAAAATCTATTATACTTAGCAAAATATAAATATGGTTTCTTATCAAAACAATATCTTGCTAGATGGCCTTTGCGGCCGCAATGTGTACAAATGTACACCTTAGCATGATGCTTATGAGTGTGATTGTGATCGTGATGTGCACCATAAGCATGATGTGCATGTGCATGAGCATGAGGAACTTGTTTCTTTTGAAACAAGGATTCCAACTTAGAATGGTTAAATGCACACGAGTTCGAAGTTGAACTCAAATTATTCATCTTATTTTTCATATTCTTAATCTCATTAGATGTGGCATGAAAAGCATGATGAGATGAAGAATCATTTTTCTTTTCTTCTTAGCAACAAAATCTTTTTCTTTTTCAACAAATTTTCTTTCAAAGTAATATTTTCTTGAAAAATATTTTCTTTTTGTTTTTCTACCATAGCTATCTTATCCTTCAAAATAGTGTTCCCTTTACACAAATCATTTAATTTAGACATGAGGGAAACATTTTCATTTTTCAAGTCTTCATTTTCCTTTTCTAAACATGCAAGTTTATTTCTAAAAGAATCATTTTCTACATGCATGTAATCAATGTTCTTTTTCAAATCTTTATTATTCTTTTCTAAGCATGCAATGTTATCTCTACATGAATCATGTTCATTATGCATGCAAGCAATGTCCTTTTTCAAAATTTTATTTTCTTTCTTATTATGTCATATCTTTCAAGTAATAATTGGCATAAAGAATTTAGCTCATCATATGACATACTAGCATCCTCATCATCGGATTCGGTATTTACCTCAAGAGGGTCATCCCTTGGACCATGTAGCACTTGTTGGAGGTGTCGCTTCCAACATCCGAATCACTCCCCGCAAGGTATTGTTCATTTTCGCCAAGGGAGATGAGGGTGTTCCAAGCTACAAAAGCCATATCAATATTAGCAACCCTACATAATAATCATCATTTAGGGTGATCTTTAAAGCATGTAGGGCTTTTGTATTAGCCTCAAGATTCTTACCATCTATACAATAAGCATTATTAGTAGTGGCAAGATATACATTATAACCTAGGGCTTTGAGGAATAATGACATCTTAACTTTTCAAATGTGGATGTTAAGAATATCAAAGGTGGGTGGTGACATAAAGTCCATGGTGAGGTGTGTGTGTACAACAAATATTGTGATTAGCCCAAATGTAGGATCTTTAACTCTTAGGTTGTTAGACCCAAAATCAAGAGCACTAGCTCTGATACCAATTGAAATTGCTCTGATACCAATTGTAAGATCACCTAGAGGGGGGGTGAATAGGTGATGGCTAATCTAATGGTCACTTATGAACAAATAATGCGGAATTAAAACTAAGTTGACCAATTAAAATTTCTTTTTAATTTAACACTTATGTATAACTCAAGAGTGTTGCCGAATTCCCCTTGCGAGGCTCTGGACAAGCTCCTCTAGATTCCCCTTGAATGGGTTGAGGTGCCGCGTTGGCTCTCTTGGTTGAATACTAGTGTTAACAACAATTCCACGCAATTATATATCAATTAAGCACAAGGGTATATATCATGCATATATAAGATGAACACAATGAAAGTAAATGCAAGATATAAAGAGACAAAGAGAGAGAGAGGGAAGAGTAAGCAATCGCAAACACAAAGGGTTTGTTTCGAGGTTCGAGCACACTTGCTCTACATCCCCGCCTTCGACACACGAAGGATTTCCACTATGTAAGATCCCACCGGATCTCTCCTCGGTGCCGTACACCTACAAACCCTCGGACTCTCAAGTCCCGTACACACGCAAGTCCACCGACTCGCCGAGGCCGTACCTCTAACCACCAAGAGTTCACAACCGAACTCCAACCACCAACAACGAGCACACTTGCCCGTTTCCTCAAATACAAAGAAAAGATCTCTTTGATGATCACAACACTTGATCACCTAAAGAGCACTCTCACTACAACACACCTATAGGAATATCTAGCAATGGATAGCTCAAGTGTGGTGTGAGAAAATCAAGGAAAGAAAGCTATGGAGGAAAAACTCAAGAATCACTTTTACACTCTCTTGATAAAAACTCCCTTTTGATTGGAAGTATTAGCACTCTATTTTGTGGAGAAAACTCTTCTAAAAGTATCAGAAAAACAGCTCAAGAAATCTCCAAAATCTTCACCTCAAAACAATAGACAAAACCCCTTTTATAGGCTCCCAGAAAATAGAGCCGTTGGGGCTGTGTCAGTGCTGTCGGTCGACCGCCGGTCGACCGGCCAACGGTCATTTTTCTTACCGTTGCAGCCACCGGTCGACCGGCTCGGTCGACCGATAACCTGGAATGAACTGTCGGTCGACCGGCCCGGTCGACTGATATTTCCAGAGAGCAAAGCTCTCTTGTCGGTCGACCGACCGGTCGACCGGCCACTGTGCTGACAACGTGCACAGGGCTGTGCACATCGGTCGACCGGACCGGTCGACCGGTTTGGCCTGTCAGCCAGTTTCCAGGTCAGAAAACAGGATTTAAAAATCTTTTATAAAATCCTAAAAATACATAGAAATTCTACAAAAATAGTTTTACCAATATACTTGAAAGAACAAACATGCTTGCACAAAATCAAGACATGTTATAGATGTTTTGGTCTATTTTTGTAACTTGGAAATATTAGCTCAATAACCAAAATGTATTTTTCCAAAACATGTTTTTCCAAACTTGTTTTTCTAAATCTTCATCAAATACAAAAACAGATATTTGAGTTCATTTTAAAGCATAGTGTGTATGGATATGATCCACTACACAATCAATAAGAAATATCTATGTTTTTGATATAAAACTCTAATCAAGATTTTGGTTTAAAGATATGAACTATGAAATACCAAAATCAAAGTTTTTATATTTTGTCTCAAAGAAAATCTTTTACTAAATAAAAATTCTTTTCTAAAAAAAATCTTTTATGAAATCAATTAAATCAGAGTTCTATCAAGAGTGTGTGTGTGTGATATAACTTGAGCAATCCACCACTATTCTATCCTTTACATTTTTACTAAAACAAAAATACAAATTCTATACCTAGACACAAGTCTTCAACTTCTTGAAGTCTTCCCTTGAAGGCTTCTCATCTTCTTGACTTGGTCCAAGCTTGATCCAAAAACTTCCTTGGATCACCACATGCAAGCTCCAAATCTTGTTCTTTTATCCTTTGTTGAGCTATGCACCTACTAAGATCTTGATCATGAATCTGTCACTAATTAAACACAAAATCATTAGTAACTATAACTACATGAGTTGATCATCATCAAAACTAGGGTGAAGGGCCTTTGGGCCAACAATTATGTGTCTTCTTTTTATTTCTCTCTCTTTTTAGAACAGTGATTAGGATTATGTTGTGGTCCTAAACTGATTCTCTCAGAGATAAAGAAGAAGGAGAAAAATACTTATTTGTGTAATGACAAAATACCACTAGCTTTGATTCTTGGTTGTATATATATACACATATTGGACACATATTTACACTGATTTACGAGAAATAATAGGAAACGTTGATTGAGAGATAGAATGAGAACACATGGTGCGTGAGTCCCATGTGTTCTTATAATCATGAGAGATTTTAGAATCTGATTGATTTCATGAGGGGTTTCTTTTACATGAATCACATATTTTACATGAGTCACATGTTGTTATTGATATCTCTAACACTCCCCGCAACCGAAGCGGGTTCAAAATACCGAGAGCTTGTTCTTCAGCATAAAAAACCTTAATGAGCTCAGGCTTAGTAAGGATGTCTGCTAGTTGGTCTTTAGTGCTCACAAACCGAACATCCAGGACTCCATTGGCGACATAGTCACGCACAAAATGAATGTCGATCTCAACATGTTTTTGATCGTGAGTGACGAATAGGATTGACTGAGAGATATGTTGCACCGAGGTTGTCACAGAGAACTATTGGGGGAGATTGCGGAACTCCAAGCTCACGAAGTAATAACTGCAACCAAACGACCTCTGTTGTAGAAGCAGGTCATGGATGTACTTCTGTTGAGAGAGAAAGAGACCTGATGGCGTACGGTGACACTTCACACCCAATAAATAGTGCAATAGGCCGAGCTCTTTTATGAGAACTTCCGGCCTAGTTCTTGAATAAGACGAGTGACAGCCCGTGAGTTAATGCGTGATGATGATGTCGTCCATGTAGATAAGAACCAGAAGAATATCTGTCTGGACCTATCGGAGGAAGAGAGATGTGTCAAACTTGAAGCCCACAAAGCCCATTGTGACTAGATAACTGCTGAGGCGAGAAAACAGGCCCGTGAAGCCTATTTGAGGCCATAGATACTGCGGTGAAGCTTGCATACATGATTGGAACAAGCAGGATTGATGAACCCCGAAGCTTGTTCCATGTAAACCATATCAGTAAGAAAATCCTGCAAAAATGCATTATTCATATCTAACATCGAATAGACCAGCCCTGGAGACGGATAGACTGCACACGTATGGATAGTGGCCAGTTTGATGACCTGACTGAATGTCTCACCATAGTCTAATCCTGATCGTTGATGAAAATCCTTAGCCACCAGGCGAGCCTTTTACCTGTCAACAGAACTATCAGATTTATATTTTAACTTGAAAACCTATTTGTAACCAACCGGATTCATGGTAGGATGGTATGACATTAGAGACCAGGTTTTGTTCTTAAGTAAGGCATTCATCTTAGTGCCCATTGCCTGACGCCACTTGGGATCTTTAGAAGCTTGCTTGAAACATGTAGGTTCGACAGGAGCGGTGGCCAAGTCGGCTATGAGACAAGTAGACATGGGATATCGGGTGGCTAGCCAGACCATTGGTGTTCTGGTGTTATCCTGTGTTTTGGTGATCATATGGTGGGTCCTGGGGAGGGAGACTGGGAGCTTGAGAATGAGGACAATGAGAAGGACTCATCGGCGGGTGCTGGTGGAGGTGGTGCAGAAAGAGTATGTGATGACAGAGGTGGAGGAGGAGGAGAAGAGTCAATGGTGGGGCTTACATGAGAAGAGGGGACTGGAACAATGGAAGGTAACAGAGAAGTGAAGATGGGAATCGGTGGTGAGGGCATTGGAGTAGGTGGAGAGGGGGAGAAAGAGAGGACGGAGGTGACTGGAAAGGAAAGGAAGATTCGTCGAACATAACATCCCGGGAGATGTAAATACGACCAGAGGGGACATGCAAACATTGATAACTTTTTTGTGAAGTCGAGTAACCTAAAGAAGACACATTGACTAGACTGAAAATCAAACTTATGAGTTTGGTATGGATACAGATGATGGTAGCAAACACAACCAAATATACGTAAGGAAGGTAGTCGGGTGCTTTATGAAATAATTTCTGGTAGGGAGATCGATTATGGAGGACGGGAGTGGGCATTCTATTGATGAGAAATGAGGTGATTTGAAAAACATAAGGCCAGTAATGAAATGGAACATTTGACCAGACTAGAAGAGTGAGGTCGGTCTCGACAAGGTGGCAGTGTTTTCTTTCTGCAGTGCCGTTTTGAGCACTAGTG
This sequence comes from Agave tequilana, assembly GCA_038442645.1. NCBI lineage: Eukaryota > Viridiplantae > Streptophyta > Magnoliopsida > Asparagales > Asparagaceae > Agave > Agave tequilana. The sequence goes on along the minus strand of JAVJIF010016926.1, from coordinate 63,722 downwards.
CGTGGACATGATAAGCGATGTGCAATACCCTAAGAAGATAAGTAAGGTTTAAATTTGATAAACTCACCACCACCATCATTTGGAGTGCTTTAATGGACGCCCAAGAAATTTTTCCACATGAATTTTGAACTCAAAAAAATGGGGAAAGCATCACTTTTATTAATTAAAATATAAAGCCAAACATACTTATTGTAGTGATCTACAAAGCTAAAGTAATAAGCGATGACCACTTATAGTGGACACAGGAGACAGACCCATAGATCAGAGTGAATAAGCATTAGCATCCGTGGAAGATGACGAAAAAAGGGAGACGGTGACTTTTTCGTTACTGACACGGGATGCAAAGATGGGTACCAACACGGCCAGTGAAGAAAGGAAGCCGATGCTGAGATAAAACACAAGAGACAACTCTAGTAGAAGGATGACCTAGGCGCTCATGTCAGACGGAGGAAGATGCACGCTCGCCGAGAAGAGCCTGGGGAGAGGCGGTGAAGTTATGGTTCCCAGGGAGAAGACATACATACCATCTTTAAGTTGTCCCCATAGTAGAGTTTTCCGGGTAGAGAGATCCTTGACAAAATAAGAGTCAGGGTAAAATTTAAGGACTTTATTATCAACAGTAAATTGACTAATAGACAGAAAATTTTTGGTGATATCAGGAACATGTAAAGATTTTTCAAAATAAAAGAAAAAACAAGAGAACACAATAAAGAAGCACCAATAGATCGGATAGGCAAACCTGTCTCGTTACCCATGTAAACTCTATCGGGTCCTTGATATTCTGAGTGAACCGTCAGATTCGCCATGTCAGCCGTTAGGTGATGAGTGGCTTCGGAGTTAACATACCAGTTGGGATCGACTGTACTATTCCAATAAGAGTGGAGGAGAACAGTTGGCTAGCCGAATCATCATAACGATTGTAGCACTGGTTAGCAAAATGGCTAAAACGCTTGCAGATCTGGTATTGAGATCGGCCACCGGCGGACTGATGTGGTGGTGAGAAGGAATGTCCACGACCACGACTGCACTCCCTACCTCGGCCACGTCCATGACCATGGAAAGAAGATGGAGCTGAATGATAGCTTGGAGTGCGGGAGACAGTATGAACCGCGAGAAAAGATGAATGAGGGTTGTGGAGTCTGGTGAAGTGATAGCACACCCACGATAAATCTCCTGGCTAAGCGTGTGACCGATGAGTTCTTCTGACAGTATAGAGTCGACTCGTGTGTTGACAGAGGTGACGAACGAGTCATAATCAGAAGATAGACCACTGAGTAAGGCAGAGACGAGGTCGGAATCAGCAACTGGATTAGCCACTGCCGCCAAGTTGTCCACGATGGACTTGACAGACTAGATGTACTCAAACATAGAAGAGGTACCCATCTTGACGGTATGCAGCTGATTTTTAAGTTGCTGCATTTTAGATCTAGAGGGTGACACAAAGATTCGCTCCAGAGAGCATCACACATCACGAGATGTGGTGAGGCCAACGACATAAGCAAGAACAGCCTCAGTGAGCGAGGAGATAAGCCAGCATAAGAGTATCTGATCAAGTTTGATCCAGCGAGTGTGTTCCAAATTGATAGTGGGCTGAGCATCCTTCTCGGTAGAAGGAAGGAACCGGACTGGACACGGAGAGGTTCCGTCGACGAGGCCTTCGAGATCGTGGAGTTTGAGAAGATGAAGGAATTGGGAACGCCACAGTAAATAGTTTCCCTTATCGAGTTTGACATTTAGAAAGTGGGTGATGTTGGGATTAGGAGTAACCATAGATGCATGTTTTTAGATAGAGATGAGAGAAGATGAAGAGGAAATACTCGGCATGGTATAGGAGCTGCTCTGATGCCAAGATAAAGAAAAAGGAGAAGAACACTTATTTGTGTAATGACAAGGTACCACTAGGTATGATTCTTAGTTGTATATATATACACATATTGGTCACATGTTTACACTGATTTAAGAGAAACAATAGAAAACATTGATTGAGAGAGAGAATGAGAAACACATGGTGTATGAGTCCCATGAGTCCTATGTGTTCCTATAATCATGGAGAGATTTTAGGATCTGGTTGATTTCATGAGGGGTTACTTTCACATGGATCACATGTTTCACATGAGTTACGTGTTGTCATTGATATATCTAACACTCAGAACTAGTGGTAAAGACGCTAATGATGTCAGAGGACGTTCAAGTTGCACCTTGCGGCTTGACTATCCATAGACATCATCATATTTTCTCTTTAATCATGCAAAAGAATGTGCTAGTGTATTTGCTCTGATTGTTTACATGCAAGTGTGTGGTCTTGTGTGAACTGGGAATGTGTGCTTCCTCAACATAAGGGCAGCCTTCCTTTGCAAGAGCCTTAAGAAAAGAAATTTTCCAAGTCATTTTGCAACAAACAGGCTCCTTTTGCAAAACTAGTTACAGTTGCGATTACAATTTGCAGACAAACACTCCAAAAATTTTATTTGATGCAGGATTCATTGCATGCAAAGAAACAGCCCTTAGTGATGAAATAGAGTTTGTTTGATGCGCTTAAATGTTACACATTATGTAGAAAAGACAAGTTCTAGATAGGAATGACATTGTCATTTTTTTTCTTATAAATGTTTTCATTCATATGTCTGTATCAGGCAATGAAATATTCTATTGATTGTACCTATATTCCTCTCCTGATTATATTCTGAATAACTCATTTCAGGTTTGAATCTGTGACTTTCAGCGGCATCGAAGCATCATGATATGCAACAAGAGACTGGATTAGTGGAAGCTATAATAGTTGAAATAGAAGACAGAAAGAAAATTGGTGGCACATATTTTAACTCTGATTATATTTTCTGCATTCCCGCTCTTCACATTGAGAAATCCTGTAAGGTGGGGAGGTAATTATTCGCCCAAATCCAGACAACCCTGAGAGGCCAAAACGTTTTCAAACATTTTTGATGGAACTAATGAGGAAGCCAATATGGTAACCACAACTATTTTTATAGAAAAAACTGGAATGTACTATCTTTATTTTATGTTTTGTGAACCACAACTTAAGGGCACAGTAATCAAAGGTAGAACTGTTTGGAGAAACCCAGAAGGTAATCTACCTGGAAAGATGGCACCACAAATGACATTCTATGGTTTTATGTCATTTGCATATCTCGTGCTTGGTCTTGGATGGTTTCTCCAATTTGTGTGATTTTGGAAGGATATTTTGCAGCTTCACTACCATATAACAGCTGTGATTGCTTTAGGAATGTGCGAAATGGCTTTCTGGTACTTCGAGTATGCAAATTTTAATTCTTCTGGAACCAGACCAATGGCCATCACCCTATGGGCAGTGACTTTTACAGCTGTGAAGAAGACTGTGTCCCATCTTCTTCTTTTAGTGGTTTCAATGGTTATGGTGTTGTTCGACCCACATTGGGTGGGATAACTTCCGAAGTTGCTCTGCTTGGTTTGGTATATTTTGTTGCTTCAGAAGCCCTCGAACTTGTCGAGCACTTGGGAAACATCAATAACTTTTCTGGAAATGCTAGACTCTTTCTGGTGCTACCTGTTGCTCTCTTGGACGCATCCTTTATTGTTTGGATATTTTCGTCACTGTCAAAAACCCTAGAGAAGCTTCAGGTATAATTTTTATTTTAATTTCTATGGTGCATGAGCATGTGATGTGACTAGTTGAAGCACCTTAGTTTCATTAACCCTCCCTATACATGTTGCAGTGTGTTGACTATCATTGTTGTGTTAGATATGTACTGCACTATAGCTTGATATAATTGAAAAGCGATTTTTGCATACAAGTAATTGTAGCCTTCACACTATATGGAAAATATCTGGTATAGTGACTATAGTCATGTAAGTAGTATTAATGAAAATAATCATCATGAAACTTGCATATACCATTATTGTTTCTGTCACAGTACACCTCTGTAATTGGTGGATCTGAAAATTGATCGAAAATGTCAACGATTTGGGATGTTGAATTTTTTTCAGAAGTCCCTTGGAAATTTTGAGATTCACATGGCAGACTATTTCAGACATTGTTCATTGTGATTTCAATCTTCTTCTTCATTACCTACAGATTATACTTTTGTGTCTCTCTAATTGAGTTTCTTGGCAAAATAAAGAGTTTCTAGAAAGTTAATTTTTTCAACCATTCCCTCATGGGTCCAAATATTACCATCTTTGTATAAAAAGGAGATAGATTTGATAGCAAGGGGAGATGAGCAATCAATCTGGTAAGCTTGCTTGCTTGCAGTTTCTGTTGATGAGGGCTTTGGCCAGCTCGACTCAAGCAAGCATTCAATGATGAAATACATGGGATGAAAATTATGGACTCATAAAATCTATAGTCGACAATTGACATTCCAGTCTAAATAATAGGATGATTGACGGCAGGTGTCATTGGTTCTAGTCTCTAATTTATTATACTTGAAACATATGACTTCCTGTGAAAAATGCTGGAGCATAGTCAGTACTCATTTAGGAAAATGATGGCTGGGTGAAGGTGGGCTAAAGTTGCAAAAGACTTTTTTTTTTTTAACTTTCACATGAAAGGGAAGCAAACAAATTGGCAGGACTTTTCTTGACTAGTCTCTGCTTCATGCCCTTTGCTGTAACGAGGATCAGTTGTTTAGCTGGGTGTGCTTCTAATTAGAACTAGTTTTACTGATTGTGACTAGAAAACCATGTTAAATGTGTTGGTTATTCTGCTTAACAAGAATCAATCTGACAACTAATCAAGATCACTGAGATATCAACAATCTAATTGGCCAGGTCGGCAAATATCAGGTGGGAGGTTTTCCATTCAATAGAACGTTCCTTAATTTAAGAACCACCTTTCAATTTCCTTCCTTGGTTAAAGCACCAATTAGACTGAATCCAAGTCAGTCTCGATATACTATAAAGTATATCCCCTGTATAAAGGACTTAATCCACTTATACAGTATTTAGAGTGAGGTACGCTTATAGCGAATCTCCTTAAGACAATTACGTCCCCCGCACTGGTGCTAACGGGATAATGGACGCTGGTCTCCCAAGATACAACACTATTTCACGGTATTTGGATAGCACTACCAAATCACCGTACGGTCGAACCGTAGTCAACCAGTACCTTCACAGGATCGTTGAAGCAGCGGTACAAGGACAAATTTCAAACGAATATTTGCCTTTACTCTTCTGGAGGAGCACCCACTGTTGAGGACGAAGGAAGGTTGAAGAATATCTTTCTTCAAAAGTACCAGATTCAGACAACAATTCTTATAAAAGAATATGTTGAATTTTCTGATTCCTCTTTCAGAACAATTTTCAGAATCTCCGTTGGAAGTTGCTTCGGAAACCGAGTCACTGATTTCCCACTTCCCTTTTGAGAAGTCACTTCAGAACTCCACTTTCCAATTCAGAATGCAAAACTTAGTTCGCAGTTCAGAATTCAGAGAGAGAGAAGAGAAGTTGTTGTCGTCTTGGTGTGTTTCAATTGAGAGTCAGGAGGGCTTTAAATAGCCTGCAGGAGGGGCCAACGGGTTCAAACCCAATGAAAGGTTGCACCCTTTCGACCCAGCAGTCGTGTCTGTTTGCTGCCCAAAAGATGCACCCAACAGTCACAACTGTTGGCAGTCCAACAGTCACAACTGTTGGTATTCCAACCCAATTCAAAAAGAACCAGGCCGGGTAGGGAACCCGAACCCGAACCCGAACCCAGGCCCAGGCCCGAGCCCGGCACCGGCCGGCCGGCCACCGCCGCTGCCGCCAGCGGCGGCGCGCGCGCGCTCATGTGCGGGCATAGATCCCTCCCAATCGCGCGCGAAAACTCCAAGTACCCAAAGGGCACGCCCTTTGTTCTCAATTTTCTTTATTTATACACCACAAACTTCCATCCCACGGCCAATGTGGGACTAAATGCTTTAAGCTACCTTTAGTCCCGTTTTGGCTTTGAATTAGGCAATCTTTGGACTTGAATATCTCATTCATTCGAAGTCGGAATTGAACATGTGAATATACCATGTTCATCACAAATGGAAGGAGAACACACTCCAACCATCATCGGTTGATTCGATCAACGGATCTCGTCATAATTCAACTCGAAGATTCACCTTTATATTCTTCAATTCCAACAATCCCCCACAATGAATGGAGATTCAAGGAAATGACACACAATGAGACTGACTCTATTGTGAAAGGTACTTGAGAAAAGAAACTGCATAAGGATAGGTGAACTAGGTCTTGAACCTTTCATAGCGAAAGCTTTATCGGACTTACTGGCTAATCAGTGAACTAGGTCTTGAACTGTTAGCCGTTAGTGTAAGCCAAGTCAACAAGCTTCACACAGTGACTTTCCAAATCAACTTTGGTTCTCTGTTGTGTCCGTTTTGGCCCTGGACATTCTTGGTTTCAGAGGGTATCTTTAGGGAATAACAGCCTCCATAGAGATTCCCAAAGAGCCGACCCAACTCTATACTCACATAGGTGATGGACCTATTAAGAGTAGTCTACTCTACTCCACTTGTTTAGTAACAAGATATAGGCATCATTAAAAGCGTTAAGCTTATCCTTAATCCACTGGTAGAAAAGCACTTATGTGCACCTTAGGAATGGATTGGAGTCAAGCTCCCAAGTGCTTACTTGCTGAGTCAATCATAACTAGTTTTTCCTCTTGAACTTAGTCCGTGGGATCTCCAGTCGCTAAGTGAGGTTTCCATTAAGCTGACTCGGTAAGGTTAGGCTTTTAGACCCATTCCCCTCGATGCGCAGTTTATACGCTCTCCACTTAAACCTTTAGTAAGCGGATCCGCTAAATTATCCTTTGACGATACAAAGTCAATAGAGATAATTCCATTTGAGAGCAACTGCTTCACGGTATTATGTCTACGACGAATATGTCTAGACTTACCGTTGTATATCACATTTTGTGCCCTAGATATAACTGCTTGATTGTCGCAGTGTATACATATAGCGGGCACTGGCTTTTGCCATAACGGTATATCTTCTAAGAATTGTCGAAGCCATTCTGCTTCTTCTCCAGCCTTATCTAAGGCTATGAATTCCGATTCCATAGTGGAACGGGCAATATATGTTTGCTTAGAAGATTTCCAAGATACCGCTGCTCCTGCTAGAGTAAATACGTATCCGCTAGTTGATTTTGATTCCTCAGAATCTGCAATCCAATTAGCATCACTGTATCCTTCCAGTACAGGAGGATACTTTCCATATCTCAAGGCATATTCCTTGGTATGTGATACGTAACCCAATACTCGTAATAGAGCGGTCCAATGTAGATCACTAGGATTACTAGTATATCTACTTAACTTGCTTACAGCGTAAGCAATATCGGGTCTAGTGCAATTCATTAAATACATTAGACTCCCGATAATCTGAGAATACTCCAACTGGCGTAATCCAGTTCCTGTATTCTTATGAAGGTGGACGTGTGGGAGAAAAGGATTTGTATTCTCCTTTATCCCATGATCCTTGAATCTTTCTATCATCTTATCCACGTAGTGAGATTGAGATAGACTGATTCCATCTGGTGTTCTAGTAATTTTAATTCCTAAAATTACATCAGCAACCCCCAGATCCTTCATATCAAAACTGTTGGATAACATTCTTTTAGTGGACTTAATAATCTCAATATTAGTCCCAAGTATCAACATGTCGTCTACATAAAGACAAACAATGATACATGCATCTCCAACTGTTTTCGTGTAAACACACTTATCGCATTCATTGATAGTGAATCCATCTTTGATCATGACACTATCAAATTTCTCATGCCATTGTTTTGGAGCCTGTTTTAAACCGTATAAGGATTTTACCAATTTACACACCTTGTGTTCTTGGCCCTTGACTTTAAATCCTTCAGGTTGCTCCATATATATCTCTTCACTTAATTCACCATTTAAGAATGCAGTCTTGACATCCATTTGATGGATATCTAAGTTGTGCAATACTGCAATCGCAATCAACATCCGTATGGACGTTATTCTTGTTACTGGTGAATAAGTATCGAAGTAGTCAAGTCCTTTTTTTTGTCGATAACCCTTGGCTACTAATCTAGCCTTGTACTTATCGATAGATCCATCGGGTTTTAATTTTCGTTTGAAAATCCACTTACACCCAATTGGTTTACTTCCAGGAGGCAAGTTTACCAATTCCCAAGTATGATTACTTAGTATGGATTCTATTTCGCTATTTATAGCTTCTTTCCACATTTGTGCTTCTGGGGTTGACAAAGCCTCTTTGAATGTTTGAGGCTCGCTCTCAATAGCGTATGCTATGAAATCTGGACCAAAAGATTTTGAGATTCTAGATCTCTGACTTCTTCAATTTCCGCATTTACAATTGGTTCCTCGGGCTTTCGTCCCTGAACGCCATCTCGTGTGTTCTTTTCTCAGAAGTCTTATCTGCTTCCCGTTTGTACGGAAAGATGTCTTCAAAGAACACAACATCTCGAGATTCGATAATCATGTTTACATGAATATCTGGTATTTTTGATTTATGAACCAGAAATCTGTAAGCACTACTATTCAAGGCATAGCCTATGAATACGCAGTCCATAGTTTTTGCTCCCAACTTAGTCTTTTTAGGTAATGGAGCTAGCACTTTGCAAGGCACCCCCACATTTTGAGGTAATGGTAGGAAGGTGTCCTTCCATGCCATAACTCGAATGGTATAAGACCAAGTTTCTTGTGGGGTACTCTATTTAGAATATAATTTGCAGTTAATAGAGCTTCCCCCCACAAGTTCTGCGGAGCTCCAGAACTTACGAGCATGGAATTAACCATCTCCTTCAAAGTTCTGTTCTTCCGTTCAGCAATTCCATTTTGCTGAGGAGTATATGGTGTTGTTGTTTTATACCAAAACTAGCACATAACTCACTAAAATCATTTGATTCATATTCTCCGCCTCTATCGGATTTTAGAATCTTGATTTTCTTGTTGAGTTGATTCTCAACTTCGGCTTTATATGTTGTAAACATATTTATTGCCTCATCCTTACTGTTTAAAGATACACATAACAGTATCTTGTACAGTCATCAATAAAGTAATAAATACTTTTTACCGCCTCTAGTTGGCATAAACTTCAAGTCACATAGATCGCTATGAATTAACCCTAAGGTTCTGTATTTCGATCTATTGAGTGAAATGAATTTTTAGCCAACTTGGCCTCAACACAAATCTCACACTTGCGAATTTCTTCCAAGTTGAGTTTAGGAATATATCCCAGATTAGACAAGTTCTTCAAAGACTTGTAATTTACATGCCCTAATCTAGCATGCCACAAAATAGGAGACTCAAGCAAATAAACAGAAGAATTTTCTTTATTTATAAGCTTCGGGTACAAATACACGGACTTTTTATCAACCACTGCAACATTGGCTTTAAAAAGTCCATCAACAAGATAGCCCTTTCCCACATACATCCCTCCCTTAGTAAGTACAAATTTGTCGGATTCAAATACAATTCTAAATCCTTTCTTACTAAGTATTGATCCGGAGATCAAATTCTTGCGGATGTCTGGAACATGAAGCACATCGTTAAGAGTAAACTCTTTCCCCGATGTCCACTTCAGGATGACCTTGCCCTTTCCTTCAACCTTTGAGACGGCTGAATTCCCCATGAATAGTTGCTCATCTTGCTCTAGTATTTGATATTCTGAGAATAACAATTTCTCAGAGCAGATGTGCCGAGTAGCCCCAGTGTCTACCCACCAATCCTTATTGTTGGTTGTCAGATTTACTTCTGACACCACAGCTGAAAGGCTTGGAGACTCATGGTCGGTCAAGTTTGCCTGTGGGTGGCTCTTCTTGTTCTTTTTGAGGCGGCTGCGACATTCATTCGCCTTATGCCCCTCTTTGTTGCAGATGTTGCAGGTTCCTTTGAAGCGCATGTTCTTGCCTTCTTGGACCTTGCCCTTGTACCCCTGGGAAGTCTTCTTCCGCTTTAAGCTTTTGGAAGTAGACGCTTTCCCCTTTGAGTCTTCGATCACATTTGCTTTTGCTTCGTAGGAGTTCTTACTGCTCCTTTTCTCGGACTTTCTATTGTCCTCCTCGATTCGAAGCCTCACAATGAGATCCTCCAACTTCAACTCCTTTCGCTTGTGCTTAAGGTAGTTCTTGAAATCTCTCCACGCAGGTGGGAGTTTCTCCACGATAGTAGCAACCTGAAAAGTTTCAGGTAGGATCATACCTTCGGCTTCTATCTCGTGCAAGATAAGTTAGAACTCTTGCACCTGACTGATGACAGTCTTGGTATCCACCATTTTGTAATCCAGAAATCGTCAACGATGAACTTCTTGGTACCAGCATCCTCAGTCTTGTACTTCTTGTCAAGACTGATCCATAACTTCTTTGCCGTTGTTTTAGGACTGTAGACATTGTAAAGAGAGTCATGCAGTCCATTTAAAACATAATTTCGACAAAAGAAGTCACATTGAGTCCATGCATCAGTTGCAGGCTCTGGTGGATCTTCTTACAGGAATCTGGCCAGATGAAGAGTTGTCAAGTAGAAGAGCATCTTCTGTTGCCACCTCTTGAATTCTGTGCCATCAAATTTTCCTGGCTTCTCGGCTTCGGGTTAGGAAGTGGAGTAGGCATCAATGCTTGTAGCATGTTTGGTGCCTTGCTAGAACTATCTTGATTTGTCTCAGACATTTTCTGCAAGTTCAAGCAGAACAGAAGTATGAAACGCTAATTGTCTTAAGATTGTTGGTTATTCTGCTTAACAAGAATCAATCTGACAACTAATCAAGATCACTGAGATATCAACAATCTAATTGGCCAGGTCGGCAAATATCAGGTGGGAGGTTTTCCGTTCAATAGAACGTTCCTTAATTTAAGAACCACCTTTCAATTTCCTTCCTTGGTTAAAGCACCAATTAGACTGAATCCAAGTCAGTCTCGATATACTATAAAGTATATCCCCTGTATAAAGGACTTAATCCACTTATACAGTATTTAGAGTGAGGTACGCTTATAGCGAATCTCCTTAAGACAATTACGTCCCCCGCACTGGTGCTAACGGGATAATGGACGCTGGTCTCCCAAGATACAACACTCTTTCACGGTATTTGGATAGCACTACCAAATCACCGTACGGTCGAACCGTAGTCAACCAGTACCTTCACAGGATCGTTGAAGCAGCGGTACAAGGACAAATTTCAAACGAATATTTGCCTTTACTCTTCTGGAGGAGCACCCACTGTTGAGGACGAAGGAAGGTTGAGGGGCCAACGGGTTCAAACCCAATGAAAGGTTGCACCCTTTCGACCCAGCAGTCGTGTCTGTTGGCTGCCCAAAAGATGCACCCAACAGTCACAACTGTTGGCAGTCCAACAGTCACAACTGTTGGTATTCCAACCCGATTCAAAAAGAACCAGGCCGGGTAGGGAACCCGAACCCGGCACCGGCACCGGCACCGGCCGGCCGCCGCCGCCGCCGCCAGCGGCGGCGCGCGCGCATGTGCGGGCATAGATCCCTCCCAATCGCGCGCGAAAACTCCAAGTATCCAAAGGGCACGCCCTTTGTTCTCAATTTTCTTTATTTATACACCACAAACTTCCATCCCACGGCCAATGTGGGACTAAATGCTTTAAGCTACCTTTAGTCCCGTTTTGGCTTTGAATTAGGCAATCTTTGGACTTGAATATCTCATTCATTCGAAGTCGGAATTGAACATGTGAATATACCATGTTCATCACAAATGGAAGGAGAACACACTCCAACCATCATCCGGTTGATTCGATCAACGGATCTCGCCATAATTCAACTCGAAGATTCACCTTTATATTCTTCAATTCCAACAAAATGTGATGACATATAATACCAACACCTTCTGTGACAGGTTAGTATGGGTCAAAATATTGTTGTTCCTAAAATCATGCCTGCGTAGAGAACATGATTCATGTCGCCTATGATATGTAGGAGACCCACCCCACCCCAAATAGACACACACAAATTTGCTGTGTGCAAATGCGTTAAGACAGAATATGTGCCCAACATTCCTTGCACAGTATTAATCTGTGTTTATTATTTTCTAAAAGATATGCATAAAATTAATTGTTATTCCTAAATATAAGATCATAATAATGCAAATGCTTTGCCATTATTTTATGCTATAAGGTTCTTTGATGTGCAAGCACAAGTTCGAACATAACTAGATATACATATATTCTCAAATAGACACAAGTCTCTTAGTCTTTCAAGAGTTCCATGTGAGGAGTATCTAGAATTCATAACCTGACACCATGTAACTTAAGCTTCAATCCAGTGTGTGAGAAGTTATTTGGAAAACTTATTTTGCACATACTGATATCAATCACTACCTTCTGGTGGGAAAATAGAGATTTATCATGCATCATGGCGTTTCTTTCCTGTCCCTTATTTTCCTCATATATTTATTAGTTTGCAGGAGCCCAATGAAAAAAATGTTAGCATCTAGCTGCCCTTTGCAGTTGACAGCTATACGTTTTAGTTTACAACACGTACACCTTTGTTGCTTCTTCAATTACCAGTTCAAGTGCTTCTCCATGTTCTGTTACTTAAAGATGTTCCTCTTAGAATTCCTGTTTGATACTGTTCTCTGCTTTTACCTCTCCCCCCTCAGTTGCGAAGAAGTGTGGCCAAACTTGAGCTATACTGGAAGTTCACCAATTTGCTGGCTGTGTCTGTACTTGTCTCTGTTGCTTGGATTGGCTATAAGGTAATGTCACTTTTTTTGTTTTTTAGCAAACCATTTCTGAAAGAAATACTAGCAATTTGCTCAGCATATATAAACTAATCATATATGTTAGGGTGAATAAATTCTCTACTATTATAACCACGATTCGAATACTAATTTGTTAGTGACTCACGTTCATGCCTCATTCAATCAAAATCTACCCATGCGTTTTACAATCTTTAACTAAGCTTGAAATATAATCATACACTTACATCGCTATCTTCAAAAAGAAGTTTGGAATAATAAAAACAACAATATTTATTAGGGATCCTATCTCAAAAAAGAATTTTGAAATAAAATCAACAACATTTAGTAGAGAGAGAAAACATGATACTTATCCCAAAAAGGAAGATGAAAGATCTCCTCCTTTTTTTATTGAAGATTAGAGTTCTCTAGAACCAAATCAAAAACCCTATAAAAATAGGTACATAGCAAAATCCTTAATAAATTCTTTTACACCAATTTTACTTTTGTTGCACGTTAGCATGTGCCAAAAATTTAGTATTTTTCTTCTCAAACACAATGTTTTCTCTTCTAAAGCATTTTCTCTGTGATTTAGCTTTTACTTCAAAATATTTGTCTTTACATAGAGCTAATCCTTGAATTCTTTGATAAAGTAGCAAAGAAAATAAAACAAACACAAATGTAATAGTAATATGATTTTTTTTTGTCCAAACCATAATTCCCTAGCAATTTGAACAGTGATATCTATTTTGAGTGGCTGCAGGTATTTATTTTGGGATATTAGCAATAGTGAATACATTACTCTCATGACACATGACAGAGAGAGTGCCAACTTAGTTCTTAGATACATCAGAAAGGGAACTGTAGAGATATCAAACATGAAATTCTGATATTATTATTATCAGCATCATAAATCACTTAGTAGTGTAACAGCTAGATGACTTGATGAACTATGGCATAGTTCCTTTTTGGTCTATAGAATAACATAAATGATTGATGCAGTTGGGTGTTTCATAAAGTCAGTGTAGAGTCGGTGGATGATTTCGGTACTATTGAGATGTAGAGAATATGGTACAACCCCAATTAGGGTAGGGGCCTTATTATATAGCATAGAGATTGTAATAGTCCTGAATGGATAAGAGTAGAGATAGCAAACTACAAATTAATAGAAAAGATCCTATTTTTACTGGTATTACGAAACTATTTATTACACTCTAATGCTCCCCTTCAAACTGGTGCATGGATGTCAGTCATGCTCAACTTAGTACAAAGTGCATGGATGTCAGTCTTTCTTTCTTTCTTTCTTTCTTTTTTGTATTTTATTTTTCTGATCCTAAACTGATATGTGGACATCTAGGTTGATCACTTAATAAATTGTTTATTGTAAATCATTTTGATTTGCTTATCAATCCATATCACTTGCATTGCCTTTTACTTTCAATTTTACTATTGAATGAATAGATTTTTTTTTTTTTCCCCTGGAACTTTCCATCACGTTCAGGTGGTCGTTTTTCGGCTTATCTGTTAAATCCAACAGATAGGTCAATTTCTCCCCGGTTCACTGGTTTTCTTTTAACATGTATTCATCACTCCTTATAGTGATACCTGCCCCTGGCTATGTTGGTTTTGAAGCATTGGAATGTCCTTTATTGACCTGCAAGATGGATGACTTTTTCTAGATTTTATTATTTAATTATTGTTTGTTTTGGAGGTGAGGGGAAGGTCAGCCTCTTGCTCATGAATTTAACTTTGATTTACCAGATTTTACAACGACCTACTGTTAATGTCATACTCTTTCAATTGATGTACATGAAGAAGTAACACGTAACTCACGTAATAAGATGTATATGGAATATAATCTCCTACTGCATGTCCTGCTCTTATGGGAAAGGGTGGGAAAATGCCTACTGATCTATGTGTATTGCTACTCTCCCTGTGAGATCATGACCATGTATATATTATGTATTAGAAGGGAGAAGATGCAGATGAAAATGGCTTTAAGTTTTGTTATCTGCTTGCTCACGATGCCAAATCGAGGGATTAAATCTTTCTAAAAGGCATTTCGGCAAAAAGAGGATGTCAAAACCATAAGGCAAGTGTTGGGATTTGGGTCGAACAAATAGTCTCACATCGGCTAGACGTGGGGATGGTCTTGGGTTTATAAGGATTTGGGCAACTCCACCTAACAGGCTAGTCTTTTGGGATGGTGCCCCGAGTCCTTCAAGTGGTATCAGAGCCATGCCCCGAACTTAGTCGTGTGTGTGGATGTAGATCCCCCAATGGCGCAAAGACGTAATGGGCCTCATCACCCCAATGGCGCAAAAAGGCGCAATAGGCCCCTGTGAAGCTAATGTTTTGGCTCTCAAGAAATTTGGCAGTGGTGCTACTTTGCAATGGAATGGGCGTGCTGCTTCTCACGCGGTGTAGAGGAGTGACCGACTACAGTTGGTACTTTACATAAGGCGTGCCGTCTACCCACGCAGTGAAGAGTTGGATCTCGATGGAGCATTTGATCTTCCGCACGGACGGACCCAATAGTGGGCTGGGCCGGGCTGTAGCCCGGCCCATTTTTTTCATATATTGTGTGGAAAACCGTAAAACGTAGCTTATATGTGAAGAATGATTGTTACACATCATGAATAGCCCGTCTAGCTCAGTTGGTAGAGCGCAAGGCTCTTAACTTTGTGGTCATGGGTTCGAGCACTATGGTGGGCGGCAGGTCCTTTTATTTAACTTCCCTTGTTCTTCACCTTTCATTGGCTATAGTAAAGTAGAGCGGGAAGCTTTTTATATATATATACATGGGCGTTTTTCAGATATTCTCTTATATTTTTTTCTTGCAGCCCACCCCAAAAAAAATTAGCCCACCCCAAAAAAATTTTCTGATTCCGCCCCTGATCTTCCGGTGTGAAGATAGTTGAGCTTCCTTTCATTGGCTATAGTAAAGTAGAGCGGGAAGCTTTTTATATATATATACATGGGCGTTTTTCAGATATTCTCTTATATTTTTTTCTTGCAGCCCACCCCAAAAAAAATTAGCCCACCCCAAAAAAATTTTCTGATTCCGCCCCTGATCTTCCGGTGTGAAGATAGTTGAGCTTGCAGAGAGACTCTTTGTTCGAGGGGGGATTGTTGGGATTTGGGTCGAACAAATAGTCCCACATCGGCTAGACGTGGGGGTTGTCTTGGGTTTATAAGGATTTGGGCAACTCCACCTAACAGGCTAGTCTTTTGGGATGGTGCCCCGAGTCCTTCAGCAAGCGCCAAAACGCCAGCACAAACAGCTCCCAAAGACACCTCCTAAGAAATTGGTCCAGAGAGAAATTATAAATGTCTGTCCCTTTTGGGATGCCACTGAAGTTCTTATTGACACACGGGACTTGAAGCTTAGGTGTGGTAGCTGAGGGGTATTATGTATATGAAGTATGTTATACAGTAACCACTTTAGTTGGTAAAACCCAAGTACATGCTTGAAATAAGCTGAATACTGTTTCTCTTGATCTTTTTATCTGATGTTTGAACATTCTGTTGAAATGGGTCCTTGAACTAGCATGCTTTAGGCCTAGGGTGAATAATCTGAGTATGTGTCAGTGTAGACCACCCACATGATCTAACCTGTTGACATACATTTGGATTAGAATATCTGTCTCCATACCTAACCCTATGTTAGTGCTTGAAGAATATAAGCAAGAGTCTGGAAAGAAGTCCGAATTCTAATGAGCATAATCCTATAAAATATTACACAGTACAGATGAAGGATATGGGGGAGTTTGTACATATGCTTCAATACCTCATTGTTGCCATTATGTTTTTGGCTTTTTGCCTCTTCTCTCTAGCAGCTATATTTATTTAGTCCAGACCCACTGTGTATTCACCCCTTTATATCCCTAACATCTAAAGAACTAAGCTATTATTATCAACAAATTTTAAATGACAACTGGAGTGTTTCGTGTTGTAACATAAAATTGGTTTTCCATTTTTGACACCCTATGCCCCTGTGCCACATTTACCTACGTGATCATGTTTAGTTGTTTACTAGTCATGTTAGGCATGTTCACCAGCCATTCAATCAAAAGAGTCTTGTTTCTGTTTGATCTTTGTGAAAAAAATAAAATAAAAAACAAAGGGCAGTATTACTGGTATTTTTACATAATACCGACATTGATTACTTTTTAGATTTTTGTGGATATTGAAATGTTTGTATCTGTTGCTTTGGTATTAATCTTCTGCAGATATGCATACTCAGAAGAAACAGGTGATGACTTTGATGAAGAAGGAATTGCTCTCACTGGTAGTGGTGCCAAAGGGACAGGGGACATGGTGAACAAGGTAGAAAGGAAAGAAAGGAAGACTACAGAACATGTATTTGGTCTAGGAGACGACCTTGAAGAGGATAAACGTTAACGATAGGTGCTGTTTTGCAAAATGGATTATTTAGCTCTCTGTGTGAGTCTGGTACGTCTCATCATACTCTTTGCTGCTTTCTTCTCTAGATATGTCAAGCAAAACCGTTAACTATAAAGTTTTAAGTTGAAACAGATCAAATGCAACCATAACCATGGTATAGTTATTGTCTGAGTGCTATGGTTTAGCAGATTTGTCTGTCTGTAGCAGGAATGCACACGCTTATACGTAAACATCAACTTGTAAGGCCATGTCTCACTACCATATAAGAGTGTATGTGGCATTTGTTTAAACAAAAACTCGTGACAAATTTCACATAGATTCAATGTTGAAGCTATGCTTGATTAATTTCCATGCAATGACATGATTATAGAATCTCCCTTCTCTGGATATAGTTACTTTACTATGTTGCTGATTATACCAATTTATATGGAAGCTTAATGAGCATACCTAGAAATGAGAATTACACAAATTATTTTCTCATTTTTCTAAAAAAATTGGGACATGTATGATAATTTTATACTCGGTGATAAATATGAATGTTGAATAGTACAAAATTGAATCATCGTTTACATAGATCAGAGTCTGTGGCATTTGTTTAGAAAAAAAACTGATGACAAATTTCACATGGGTTCAATGTTGAAGCTATGCTTGATTAATTTCCATGCAACGACATAACTATAGAATCTTCCTTCTCTCGATATAGCTACTTTACTATGTTTCTAATTCTACCCACTGATCCAAATATCGGCTGAGACGGTCGATATCTCATTTTTGACCCTTTGCCGATACGATAAGGCTTAATCGGTTGCCCATATCGCTTGATGCAAATATCGGCCTATATTTTGAATATCGGCCAATATAACTCAGCGATAAAGCGGCCGGTATGGTGTAAAGTTAATTGGGTTGGTTTTTTTTTGAACCCATCTAGAGACCTGACCCTGATAATACCCACTATATAAGTCATCCTTGGGAAATTAGGGCGGCAGGGCCCTAATTCTCTCTCCTTCATGACGGCTGGAGCTGCGAGCCTCCCAGACCCTTGGACGACCTTCGTTGAGAACTCCCCGACCGTCAACGACCTTTGTTGAGCACTCCATGATCTTCGACGACTTCATCGTATCTTCCACGAGCTTCGGCAAGCAAAAGACAACCTCCCCCACCTCCCTGACCTCCAACGAGCTCCACCAACCTCTGACAACCAGTCCACGACATCCCCAACCTCCCCGAGCTTCAAAGATCAGGGACTGAACTCCGACGAGCTCCCCCAACCTCCCTGACCTTCGATTGCAGTCTGATACTGTGAGATCTCTCTCATATTTGATTAGTTTGCAGTCTAATATTGTCATATGAAATCTGTTATAATTACTAATTAATTGTTTTATTATGAATTAAGAAAGTGTTTATATCAGTGAGTGTATATTGCTAATTAGAATTTAGCAACAAGATATAGTAAGTGAGGCCCAAAAGAAACGTGTGATATATACCAGTGCAAACTAAAACTATTTTACCGGCTACTTCCTAACACCTTTTTGCTTGTTTTGCTTGATTAACAATGAAACAATTGTCAATGCTTGATTAACAGTGAAGCAAACTTTTAGTTTTCAATATTACATTATGTATAGGGCCCAATATGAACAACCAATATGTGCGTGTATTCCCGATATATCCCCCGATATCTGATATGAAAAAACCCCATCTGATACGCCCGATATCTGATATTAAGAACCTTGATTCTACCACTATATATGGAAGCTTAATGAACATGCCTAGACGGAGAATTACACAATTATTTTCTCATTTGACAAAAAAATGTTGGGACAAAGATTATGATAATATATACTTGGTACTAGATACCATTTGGTGTTGGATAGTACAAAACTAGATCATCATTCACATAGGGTGGCAAAGGGTCAGATCTAGATGTAGTGCTGCAAGATCCATTTGCTAATCTGAATCTATTATAATTTTGTAGGATCCATTTGTAGACGCAAACCACTAAACCAAGGAATGATATGATATGGAACGGAGGGGATTTTAAGGTTTGTAGTGGAATTTTTGTGGATTTGGGGAAGAACAGGGATTTTGGGATTGGATATGATTATGTATCACAACCCGGATCTTGCCTTCAATGCCTGATTCTAGATCAATCCATGAGATTAAATCAAAACAACACAATTTTCACAAGTAAACAATTTTTTTAAGCAATTCATCCTTCCTAACAAAGTTCAATATATGGCTATATATAGCCTACAATACGTACATCATACATGCAATTATTGATAAAATCTCTTGTTTTAAATATTGGCCGAGTCGGCTGAGATATCGGCCAATCTCTTTTTTACATGTTGCTGATACGATATGAAAAATCGTTCGCCATATCATTTACAGCAAAAAAGGGCCAATATTTGAAATATCAGCCGATAATTTGCCTAATATCGGGCAGTAAATCGCCTGAAATATCGCCCGATATGAAGTGACTTATTTATTGCACGACTGCATGCAAATGTACATTATTTTTTATTGTATTTGCATGTATATTATATCATTTTTATTAGGTTGATGATATCGATCATACTAAATTAATTTTTAATTATCAATATTTCATTATATATACTATCTGAAATGAATACCCAATATGCGCGCATATCCCTGATATCTCCCCCGATATCCGATATCCGATATGAAAACCCTCATCTGATATGATCGCGATATCCAATATTTAGAACCTTGACAAAATCAAATACCCAAATCAAATTCAAGTAACTCCTAAATCTTGACAAAATCTACTAAATCTAATTCAAATAAAATTTTAAATCATGCTAAATTTAGATTGTTCAATTCTCCATCATTTTCATGCTTTGAAAATATTCATTCTCGATAAATGCAGTGATCGGTACAAAATAAGCACAATCGAGTTGAACCACATGATGCATCCTCAATCAGGTCAAGGTGGTGCTTGAAAAATCAGCACTAACGTATCGTGATTGAACCAAGGTGGTGGCTAAACCAAGATGGTGGAGGTGAACCTAACTTCTGTGAAAAACCGGTTATGAAGGATGGTAAGTAAAGTCAATCACATATAGCACATAGATATGATTCATCCATGATGAACATTGAACAGACTGCCCTTCGCATAATGAGTAGATTGATCTCCTATGATCCTGTCTCCTGTAGAAAGATTTATAACGGGTGTAGGCTGTCTAAAAATTACTAAAAGACAAGCCATTAAAAAGCAGAGTTTCAAGTTCTAGACGCGAAGTCTCAGCATCAAGGCGCGTGGGCTCGACACCCGCGTCTCAGCATCAAGGCGCGTGGGCTCGACACCCACGTCTCAGCATCAAGACGCGTGGGCTCGACACCCGCGTCTCAACCTCAAGACGCGTGGACTCGACACCCGCGTCTCGCGCCTCGGTTATAACCGCCCTGGTTATTGGGCCAGTCACCGCTCACATAGCGGGGAAGTTGGCCCCTCATCGTGGAGCATTTTTAGGGGGCACGTTCACCCCCTAGGACCTCTATAAATAGCCTCATTTGCTATGAGGTCGGGCAATCAGAGAAGAGAGGGGATAGACACAAGGGCGATCAGAAAGGCATCTGGCATCAGAAGATCACAGAGAGAGACAGACCGAGACAGGAGAGAGCTCAACTCTTCGTCAAGCTTGCTGCGTACAAGCTGCTCTTTGCCTACCTTCTCTTTGAGAGTTTTGGTAGACAGAGCTGTGCTACTCCCTCTACCAGCCAAAGAGAAGATTCCCTGACGATCCCGACGGTCATCCGGTCAACGGAGAACAAGATTCACTCTCCACCGCCACACGAAGAACCCAACCTTAAACAAAGGGAGGATTCAAGACTCAACATCCTCCCTCCCTTGTAACTGGAAGGAAAAAGCAGTTTTGTTGTAATTTTTTCATCTGATTCAAGGAAAATTTTACAGTAAAGACTTCTTTCCCTTTTTCTTTCCGGCGCGTACAAGAGATGGCGACTCCGCTGGGGACATCGTTTGTCACTAATGAGCAAATCGTGGCGCAGGATGACGTCCTCCGTAAGGGAAAGATGGTCGAATCGCTTATTGTCGAGTTCGACCAGGCGAAGTACGAAGAGTTTCTCTCTTCAAGCTCCAAGAGCCCAAAGACCCGCGTCTGCCGCCGGGTCTCAACGGGGAATGGCCCTGAAGCCCGATCTGTGGCTCTCTTGGGCGCCCCTGCTGCCAATTGTGCCAAGCAAGGTGCACGCGCCAACGCCTCTCAGAAGGCCCGCGTGACCCCAGGCACAACTGCCGCTGCGATCAACCGCGCAGCACTGAACACACGCGTCAGCGTCTCTCAGGAGACCCGCGTGGTTAAAGTCTCTGATGTTCAGCATCAGGATGTTGTTGGTTTCTCTCCACCTCCGCGACGCAACCAAAACGCTGAGCGTCGACAGAGGAGACGTGCGCGTCAGCTGCAAGTTGGAACCTCTAGTTGTCTGACTGAGGCTGGACGCAGCATACAAACTGGCGCCTTGCTCGCGCCCCGCGAAGTCCGCGTTTGGCGGCCCAAACACGAGATTCCTTCAGTTAGGTCCTCTGAGGACCAACTCACCAAACGCCAAGGTGAAGCCTCTGTGCCTTGTCGAGCACAAGAGGCACGCGCCTATGGACGTGGGGCCCAGCAGCCCACTCTCTCTCAAGTGTCTCTGTCCCGACACACCAAGCAGCAACGCGACAGGCGCGTCTTGTCTCAACAGAGACGCCAGACGCGCGCTGAACAGCTGCGGCGCGAGAACCGCGTCCCTGAAGCCTACGTCCAGGCTGTACGGCACATGGATGCCTCCCGTCTTCGACGTTGCGAAGCTAATCTTTTCAATCCCCCTCCCATGGATTTGAGGGATTATTTGACGAAGAAAAGAAGTGCCAATAAGGCCACTTCGTCGTGTTGCTACCAACGGCTCATCCATATGCTCTCTGAGTGCCGTTGCGGATCAGGTGTGCACCAGCAGTCTTTAGTTAGACAGCTGACCCTGATTCCCCCGTCAGCCAAAAGAAGGCGCTCCCACAGAAGGAGAACCTTCTCTGATGTTGAGTACTCGGAGCTCACTGCGAATATGACGAGCAGGAGCAAGGGAAAACAACCTACAATCAGCTCTGACGAGTCTGACTCTGAACCGGAAGGGGTGTATCAACACACTCGCACCCGGACTGGGGCCATTCCCCCAATTGACTATAATGCCTTAGCCCATGGCATTAAAATGAATGATTCTCACTCCGCCGTAGCGGAATCAAGGGCTTCGAACTCTTCCGTCGAGAAGGAGACCTCTGCCTACATGACAGGCACTCCTGAGGAGACGGCTAAACGTTTAGAACAGATCCAGAAGGCACAAATGGATATGATTCTTTCTCAGCAGGAATCTATCAACTCCCTTAAGCAGGCGATTGCACAGCTGCTCGAAGACAGGAGGAGGTCTCCTCCTAAAAAGTCAAAGGGCAAAGGGAGAAAGGGAGAAAGCTCATCTTCCGAACCTTCTGAGGAGACGCGGCGATCTACTTCCGGCTCGCCCAAGTCCTCGTCACAAGTAAAGGGTGACCAAAACCCGGGGAAGGCTCATGCTAAAAGAATGAGTCAACTGGAGCGACGCCTCGAGGCCCTTGCAAATCGCAAAGACCTCCAAGAAGTAGGAGTGGTTCGGCCCTACCCGGCTGAATGGGACTTGGTTCCGTACCCGCCCAAGTTCAAAGCTCCAACTCTCCAAGCCTTTGATGGGAAGGGGTCACCCAACCAGCACATCTACTACTTCAAATCCCAAACCGGGAATGTAGTAGATAATGACGCCATCCTGGCACGTCTGTGCATCGGCACCCTGAAAGGGTTGGCCTTTGAATGGTTCATGAAGCTCCCAGAAGGTTCTATCAAGAACTGGGGCGATTTGGAGAAGCTGTTCTTAACACGCTTCTTCGAAGATGACTCGGAAGTCACGATGCCCACCCTTTTGGCTACTAAACAGCGAAAGGGAGAGTCCGTTAAGTCTTTCATGGAAAAGTTTCGGAACGTGGCACTCCGATGTCCGAGCGGCATGACCCAGGCCACCCTGGTGGAAACATGCTGCCACAATCTCCAAACCTCACTCCTTGCTCAAATAGGAGTTGCTGAAAGCCGCACCTGGAAGCAATTAGTCCAACAAGGTGAACAGGCTGAGGAGATTGTCGCCCGCGTCAGAGCGGAGGAAGGTAAGCGTAGGCCGGAAAGGTCAACAAGGCGTGCACCAGATACATCCCTCCAAACAAAGCGGAAGGATAATTTGGCAACGGAGACCAAATCTCCCGCCAAACCTCAATCAGGCAAGGCGAGTGGCTCTTCAAGCCAGCCACGCGCCAACAAGCAATATTCCTTCAAGGAGGAACATGTCGATTCACTCTTTAAACTACTCAACAAGAGCAACCGACTGAAGCTCCCTGAAGCTAGGCGCCCCAAGGAAGTCGGCAAGACCGACAATCCCACCTATTGCTTGTACCACAGGATGCTGGGGCACCCTACTAAGAGCTGCTACGTCTTCAAGGACATCCTTCAAGCTCTGATTGACGCGGAGGTGTTGAAACTCCGACCAGAGCAGAAGAAGGTGACGGCTAATGTGACGTCAGTTCTCCAGTTTAGAAGACAACCCCCAACGCCTGCGGGGCTGGTCCCTATTCCAAGAGGAGAGCTGAGAATGGTCAACATAGACCCTCACCAGCAGCAAGAGAAAGGCCTGGTACCCGCCCCTACACCTCAAGGGGAAATCATGTGGGTCCACCCTGACCTTGTCAATGAACAGCAATGGACTACTGTGACCAACAGGAAATCTAAAGGCAAGGCAAAGGCTTCATCCTGCAATGTGGTGGTGCCTCCTCTCGAGAAGCCGAGACTGATGTTCCCTCGTTAACCGACTCAGAGGAGGAAACAATAGTCTTGGCCGCAGACCCCAACCAACCGATGGCGGGAACCCGTTCGGGACAGCCGTACTTGAAGCAGTATGGCGAGATGGCGGTAGTCCCTCCACAACCAGCTGCAGAACTAACCAAGCCCTCCACAAGACAACCTGTGGAGAAACAGAAAGAAACTCGGTTTTCTTGAGTTCTTTCGAAAGGTATGGCGGAAGGATCCACGACACCTTACCGCTTTGATGTCCTGGCTCAACTAGCCAACATCCCGGCACGCATTACCTTGTATGAACTTCTTAGACTATCAAAGTCGACCAGGGAAGCTCTACAAGAGGCTCTGGCAAATGCTGAGGTCTTCATGACCCAGGTGCCAAAGGAGGAAGATGTAGAGAATTGTCTCCACACCTCCCAGAATGCCCCCTGCATTACCTTCACAGCAGATGACATGCAGGTTAAAGGGAAGCATGATCGACCCCTGTATTTCACAGGGTATATCGGATCGTCTGAGGTGAACCGCATTCAGGTAGATCCAGGGTCCGCGTTGAGCATCATGTCTCGCCGGGTCATGCAGCATCTGGGCATTCCTACTCATCGCTTGAGCCCTACTCAGACAACTATCTATGGGTTCAATGCCAACCAGACCAGTCCGATGGGGAAAATCAAGCTCAAATGCCAGATTGGAAGCCTCAAGTCGGAAGTGACATGCTACATCATCGACGCCGACACTTCCTACAATCTATTGCTGGGACGACCGTGGATTCACCGCAACTCCATCGTTCCCTCCACTCTACACCAAGTCATGAAATACATTGACGGGAGTGGAAAGGTGCAGACGTTGATCGCCGAAAGGTATCCGTTCAAAGGGGTCGAGAATTATTTCACCGACTCTTTGCTGTACCAAGATCCGGTGGAGACGGATGAAGTCCCGCGACCAGAGGAGCCAGACTTTGGTAACGAAGCTGACACCGAGCCCGAGAAAGAAGAGTGCCTGTGGGAGTTAGAACCACTTGTAAAGAGCACAAATAAGCTCGATGTTGATAATACCACCGACGATGTAGGCGGTTGGTATATTAATGAAGATTTAGATTTTGCGTATTTTTCTGTGTTTGCTTCTGATTCAGTACCATCAGACACTAGCACTGAAGTAGACGATGACCCCTGGTCGGCAATAGATGTTTTGACATCGTTGCATGTACCAGTGAAGTCGTCCTTCGAGACATACCAAGATAATGGTAATGCGCAAGAATCTATATTTATGGTTCCAGCAAGACGGAAAGGCCAAAAACCAATTCTTTTTGGGCGAATCTCGTCTGAACCAACGCCCCGCGAAGAATCGGAAGGCGAGGAGGAATCCCCTCAGTTCGGTCATTATGAACCAAAAGCACTCAAATTGATGAGATGCATGGGGTACGACCTGACCAACAGACCCGGGTTGAACTTCGGCAAAGGAAGGAGGACGCTGCTTCGATCCTTTGTGCCGAAAGGGAAGGCCCCCGATTATTATCATCGGACGCGCCGGGGGTTGGGCTATGTATCAACTCCGGTCCCATCAGCCTCCGATTCTCAAGAATTGTTGAGCAATGATTACTCTTCAGACACATCATCTTGGGAGTCAGATGTCAGTGTCGGCAACATCTTCAAGGAACTTTCAGTGAACATGGTTTCGACAAGCCACCTGGAAGATGGAAATGAAGAAATGATCCAATCTGATACAGATCCTTGGATCAAACATTTAAATGCTCTTTGGGACACTCGCTTTGAACAGCGCGAGCCACCCACAGAAGACAAGGTTGTTCAGATCAACATAGGAGATGAGGCTAACCCTAAGCCCATCTTCATAAGTGACGGCCTGTCACCTTCGGAGAAAAAGGATCTAATATTTCTTGTACAAGAGTATATAGACGTCTTCGCCTGGAATTATGAGGACATGCCAGGACTCGATCCTCAGGTGGCTATGCACCGCCTCAACATCAATCCAGACGCAAAACCCGTCAAACAACAGCAGCAACGGTTTCGTCCAGAAATAATGGAGGCAATTCAATCAGAAGTCAGAAAACTTATTGATTCTGGTTTCATCAGGGAAGAACAACATCCCGACTGGGTAGCCAACATCGTCCCCGTCGCCAAGAAGAACGGGAAGATCCGGATCTGCATCGACTTCCGCGATCTAAACGAGGCCTGCCCCAAGGACGAATTCCCATTACCGATCACAAATGTCATGATTGACAATACTTGTGGATTCGAACGAATGTCCTTCATGGATGGATTCTCAGGATACAATCAAATCAAAATGTATCCTGATGACGAAAAGCATACCTCCTTCAGGACACCTCTAGGGGTATATTGCTACACCGTCATGCCCTTCAGACTGAAAAATGCAGGGGC
This sequence comes from Agave tequilana, assembly GCA_038442645.1. Classification (NCBI taxonomy): domain Eukaryota; kingdom Viridiplantae; phylum Streptophyta; class Magnoliopsida; order Asparagales; family Asparagaceae; genus Agave; species Agave tequilana. The sequence continues at coordinate 37,370 of JAVJIF010016926.1, read as the reverse complement.
AACATACCAAAGGGCCATGAACGCCATTTTCCATCAGCAAATGTGCAAAACGGTGGAATGTTATGTTGATGACATCGCGGTAAAGAGCCGCACTAAAGGTGATCACATATCGGACCTGAAGGTGGTCTTCGACATCATGCGGGCTCATCAATTGAAGATGAATCCCACAAAGTCCTTCCTGGGGGTGGCCAGTGGCAAATTCTTAGGATTTGTTGTAACATCCACCAGAATTCACTTGGACCCGAAAAAGGTTCGCGCTATCCAGGAGATGCAACCCCCGAGAAATCTCAAAGAACTCAGGGGATTGCAGGGACGATTGGCGTACATCCGCAGGTTTATCTCAAACCTCTCCGGAAGATGCCAACCCTTCGCTAAGTTAATGAAGAAGGGTATCTCGTTCATTTGGGATGACGCTTGCCAACAAGCGTTCGAGGAAATCAAGCAATACCTCACCCAACCACCAGTCCTTGCAGCTCCGGTATCCGGAAAGCCTTTCCTGGTATACGTCCGGGCAATGGATCATTCTTTGGGAGCTCTACTAGCTCAGCATGATGACCAAGGACGAGAGCAAGCAATCTACTATCTGAGTAGAATAATGATCGGAGCCGAACATCGGTATAACCCGATCGAGAAGGAATGTCTGTCATTAGTGTTCGCTATTCAGAAAATGCGGCACTATCTGGTGGGCCAAACTATAAACGTCATATCAAAAGTCAACCCCCTGAGGTTACTTATGACTAAGCCTTCATCATTAAACGGCCGGCTGGCAAAATGGGCCATATTGCTCTCCCAATATGAGATGCACTTTTTACCACAAAAGGCCATTAAGGGACAAGCAGTGGCGGATTTCCTAGCTGAGCACCCAGATCCGAGGGCAGCCAAAGTCTACGAGGATCTCCCAGATGAAGTTGCTGAAGTCTGCCTGACTCAGACATCATTCGAAAGTCAAGTATGGCAACTTTTCTTCGACGGTACATCAAAGACAAGCCCAAAGGGACACGTAGTAGCGGGGGTAGGAGTAGTACTCGTATCCCTACAAAATTATGTGATTCCCCGAGCTGTCTCATTAACTGAGCCTTGTTCCAACAATGTGGCGGAGTACAACGCTCTTTTGATTGGGATGCAATTCGCCGATGAGATTGGCGTTAAAAATCTCGAGGCATACGGCGACTCTAAACTCATCGTCAGCCAAGTTCGCGGGGAGTACGAAGTCAGACATGAGGACCTAGTACCCTACCACAACGCAACTATCCGCATGGCCGAGGGATTTACAAGCTTCTACATCGATCATGTACCGCGCAGGCAAAATGCGCACGCGGATGCACTCGCATCCCTCGCGGCCTCCTTAGCTCTTCCAGCTGGAGCAATGGAGAAGATATTCGTCTACAGCCACGACCTGTATTGCCCGAGAAATGCTCTCGAGGGCTATCAGGAGTCAAAGGGAGATTATCAGGGCGAAGAAGCACTGGAATTGTCAACCGGTCCAGAGCTTAAAGACTGGCGATTCCCCTACATTGATTTCGTCTTATACGACATTCTGCCTGAAGATACCAAAGAGGCGGCTGCCATTCGAAGGAAAGCCCCCAAATTCTATTATAATGCGATTACGCGAACATTGTATCGTCGATCGCATGACGGGATCTTGCTCCGGTGCCTCTCACCAAAAGAAGCCCAAGAGGTATTGAGAGAAGCCCACGACGGTATGTGTGGAGCCCATCAACCTGGCCTAAAACTGGCACATCGACTCCAAAGATTGGGTTACTATTGGCCCAAGATGGTTGCCGACGCCGTCACTTGTGCTAAAAGATGTCACGCTTGCCAAGTGCATGGCGATTTCATCCATCAAGCACCAGGCTACCTCCACTCTACGACCTCTACCTGGCCATTTGAAATGTGGGGGATGGATGTGGTTGGCCCTATCAGCCCACCATCATCAAAAGGACATCGGTTCATTTTGACAATAACCTATTATTTCTCTAAGTGGGCTGAGGCCATTCCTTTGAAGGAGGTCAAATCGTCGAACGTGATCAAGTTCGTGAAACATCACGTTATTTACCGTTTCGGTGTACCTCGACGAATTGTCCATGACAATGGACCTCAGTTCATCAGCCAGGCTTTCCAGAGATTCTGCGCTAAGTTCAGAATCCAGAGTGTGTCCTCGACGGCATACTATCCTGCCGCTAATGGCCTCGCAGAAGCTTTCAACAAGACTATTGGCAAGCTTCTCAAGAAGTTCGTCTCGAAAAGTCAACGAGACTGGGACGACAAGTTGGGTGAATGCTTATGGGCCTATCGCACAACTGTGCGAACCCCAACTAAAGCTACGCCATTTTCTTTGGTATACGGGTGTGAAGCCGTGCTCCCACTGGAAATCCAAATTTCATCTCTACGCGTCGCCTTGACGGCGGAGATGACAACAGAGGAGAAGCATCGACAGCGACTCCAGGAACTGGAGGCCTTGGATGATAAACGTCTGCAGGCCCAACAACAAATCGAGCTCTACCAAGCTCGTATTACCAGAGCCTTCAACAAGAAAGTTAAAATGCGAACTTTCAAGAAAGGCAATCTTGTCTTAGCCGTCAGAAGACCCATGGTAATGACGCACAAGACAAAAGGAAAATTCCAACCCAAATGGGAAGGACCATTTGTAGTAGAGTCAGTCTACTCGAATGGGTCATATCGCCTCATAACCTCAAATGGCGATACACTCATGATGCCGATCAATGACAGGTTCCTGAAGAAATACTATCCTTAGATGGTATTCTTCCGCTGATCAAGTTAAAAGTACACCTCTGATCAAAGTAAGAAGAATTTCTTCATTATAACATCCGACGCCCCCGACGGCTAAGGATAGAGGAAAATGTTGGCTTCTAAGCCCAACATAAGTCTTCGACAACTCATCATGCTGAGGGGAATAGCATGGCTAGCCCAACTCAAACGGTAGTTGGTAAAGGCACCTCAAATCCGTTGATAGCTGAGGGTTTGCTAAAAATCCTAAGTGGACTTGGCTCCACTCTTTCCTCCAAAATCCCTTACCAATTCTCATCCACAGAATGGTAGGTCTACAAAATACAACCATTACTAAGTTAACACTATACCTCTGGTAATGAAAACTTTTCAATATTCCTTGTCGAGTACAAATTTTGCTTGTCAACTCTACACGGAGTATCAAACTTTCAAATTTGCCAAGTTAACACTATACCTCTGGCACTTCAAATTTTCACTTGTCAATTCTCACTAATAGAATGACAGGTCCTCAAATTGCTCTTATCATGAGTCAATCTTGGTCAAGTTAATACTACACCTCTGACAAATTACTGTTAAAGTTTAACACCACACCTCTAAACAGTAATCAGGTTTCTGTCAGGTTTAATATTACACCTCTGACAGTCACTTTTCTTCAGACTTCCATATCGAAGCTGAAATGGATGATGCTAAGTTAACATTACACCTCTAGCATCAAGTCATTGCTAAGTTAAACAATACACCTATGGCCATGACTTTCCCTCGGACTTCCTTATACAAGCCGAGATGACCAATGCCAAGTTCAACATTACACCTCTAGCATTACCCTCACTGTTAAGTTAAACATTACACCTATGACAGTGACACTTCTGAGTTAAGTTAATATCACACCTCTGACTCACATCCTTGTCAAGTTAACATTACACTTCTGACAAGACCACTTTCAACCCGTTAAGTTAATATCATATCTCTAACGGTAACAAACTTTCCTAGATTCCCCACGGGTCTAGTCTCACTTGTTATTCTCTTCAACAGAATAACAAGTCCATCTAAAAATATTGTTAGGTTAATACTACACTATCAACAGTGTTTCCATCAAATCCCCAACTGAGCTCAATCAAGTTAATCCCAAACACTTGATAAAAGTTCACCCTCCCTGGGGGTACCAATTCTACTTGTCGCTTTCTCTTATAAAGTGGCAGGTCCACCAAAAATTATTTCATCTCTGTCAAGTTAATATCACACCTCTGACAGTATTGTGAGAGTTCCTGAAATAGGATCTTTCCCTACAAAGTTTGACTTATTAAGATTATCATCATAATTTTGACAAAGTCAAAGATTCTTTGCTTCTATGAGTCTAACTGAAGACAAAAAGTTCAAGACAATGAAAGAGGCAAAAAGAAAAGTGTCACTTTTATTTATTTTCAGGCATATGAAAGTGATACAAAACGCTCTCTTATACAATAAGATTGAGTGTTACAATTAAGGAGTACAAAGAAGTCCCTCTCTCAGAGGCCGCACTCACTCCTTGAAGCCGCATCTGATTCCCAGTGCACGATGTCTGGAAAAGCGCCAAACTGTGGCGACAGTTGGAGCCGATTGCACTAGCCCTAGCTGGCTAAGCTAAGAGCAATGGTGTTCTTGAGGTCCGGTGGCAGCAGAAAGCCCTGCAACCCTTCATTCATGAGCATCTCTTTCGCCAGAAGGCCATCCAACAAACATGGAGTGTCCTCGATGTCACTTCTGGGGTGAGAGAGGAAGGGGATGCTAACCACCACTATATCCACCGTAACCCCCTCGCCGCCATCCTTACCCTGACCATCCCTTACCACCAGGCATGACTGGTGCGTCGCATTCAAAGAGATCTTGGTGAGGGTTAAGTCCCCGACAAGGGCCATGACTTCTTCCTTGTAGACGACGAGGACCATGACTTCTTCCCTTGTAGATGAACAATCGAACGAGTTCGCCGACCGGAATATTCTTCCAGGGGCCCAGCGAACCTGAAAAAGGACAATCAAGCCTACCTACAAGGAATAAACAAGGGGGTTAGAAAATCTGGAACTTATTATACTTCAACAAAGAAAACTAAGTGACAGACGCGGCTATTGTCGAAGACTTCAGACGCGGGAATGAGCCCGCGCAGTGAGTCAAAATACCGTGTCAACAGAAGCAGACGCGAATCAAAACTGTGCCACACACAGGATTCAAACGCGGTCGACGCGAATCAAAACTGTGCCACACACAGGATTCAAACGCGGTCGATGCGAATCAAAACTGTGCCACACAGAGGATTCAAACGCGGTCTCATTTTGCGCCCGCGCCGAAAACACAAGGCGCGAAAGGACTCAGACGCCGAAAATTGCCATCTCCCTGTCGAGGGAACAGGGGTTGCAAAATTCGGGTCTGAAACCTTCAGCCCGAGTTGGAATTCATCCAAGTCAGTGGCCTTAAAACGCGAGCTTCATGAGTAAAGTCAGCGTCAAGCGCCAAAGACTTCTATACTCGCGTCCAGCGAAGTTTAAGTCGGCGGCGCAAATTCCAGAAGGAATGCACCAACTCAGACTTCATGAGAAAATTCAGATGATGATGATGCCAAAGTGCAAACTTGGGTGGACTAGAAACATCACGGCAAGTCGGGACGGCATACCAGCAGAGGCCTCTGTCAAGAGTTTAACTCTCTGCATCGAAGCGCGGACATAAAAGGAATTCAGAGAGATGCTTTCTGTTATTGAAATCACTTGACAGCGGTAGTCTTCTGAAGAGACCAAACAGAAGCATGAAAGCTCTGGGTCACCTTCATCCATGGAGGCAAACCCCTGGTGAAGTCCTTTGAAGGGGGAAGGCAGAAACTCTCAGAGCACTCGCTCTCAAAAAGAACACAGTATGGACTGTTACAGGGAGAGAAGGAACCCCTATTTATAGGAAGCCCCTGATAGCTGTCATTAATGATTCATTAATCAAAACCGTCGGCCTTAATGACCGCACGACCGTCAAAATCCAATAGGAGTCTGACGCGTGGAACGTTGCTTCGGGAAGCGTCGCAGACGCCGGTCTCAAACCGCCAGCACCGGTTTTGCATTAAAAGGCATTAACGCCTGAGTCCAATGAGGAACCAACACGTGGACAACTGCTTCGGGAAACAACGGACGACCCGATTTCCCAATCGTCAATGAAGACTTGACGTTCAAAGATCTCATAAAATCTTTATGTCAGGCCGCATGTAACGTCTACATCGATACGCAGATGGTAAAATCGCACCCGACGGCCGCGCCTCTTCGATGGACATGCCCCGTCATCACCGCCATAAATGCATTCAAAAAGTCGCGTCTCCCTAAGAAGTTCGCGTCTTTCCAGCCCGGCTGAACATCGCGTCTGCTTTATGGAATATCAGCCGCGTTTCCATTTCCAAAAGACGGACCCCATAAAAGTCGCGTCTTTAAAGCAGTACTATCTCTGCTCTTCAAAAAGAACTGGCGTTCAGTCTTTGCTTCTGCAAATCAGTTTCAACAGTACACTGGCACAAGCAGACGATCGTCCACTCCTGGCTTAAAGCGCGTCTATGACAGACTAAAAGCAATCGGGGAGGTTTAGACTGTGTATCTAGACACTCAACACGATCAACTCTGGTGGCTTCAAAGAGTTCAACAGTACACTCACGAAGACCAACTCCAGATAAGATCAAACCCGGAGCGTTAACAGTCCAGTCATAAAGGCGAATGCGGCTAAAATCCAAAGTATTTCGAAATCCGTCCCATTTAACTGCGAAATATCGAAAACTTTGGAGGGGGTTCTGTAGGCTGTCTAAAAATCACTAAAAGAAAAGTCATTAAAAAGCAGAGTTTCAAGTTCTAGACGCGAAGTCTCAGCATCAAGGCGCGTGGGCTCGACACCCGCGTCTCAGCATCAAGGCGCGTGGGCTCGACACTCGCGTCTCAACATCAAGGCGCGTGGGCTCGACACCCGCGTCTCAACCTCAAGACGCGTGGACTCGACACCCGCGTCTTGCGCCTCGGTTATAACCGCCCTGGTTATTGGGCCAGTCACCGCTCACATAGCGGGGAAGTGGGGAAGTTGGCCCCTCATCGTGGAGCATTTTTAGGGGGCACGTTCACCCCCTAGGACCTCTATAAATAGCCTCGTTTGCTATGAGGTCGGGCAATCAGAGAAGAGAGGGGATAGACACAAGGGCGATCAAAAAGGCATCTGGCATCAGAAGATCACAGAGAGAGACAGACCGAGACAGGAGAGAGCTCAACTCTTCGTCAAGCTTGCTGCGTACAAGCTGCTCTTTGCCTACCTTCTCTTTGAGAGTTTTGGTAGACAGAGCTGTGCTACTCCCTCTACCAGCCAAAGAGAAGATTCCCTGACGATCCCAACAGTCATCCGGTCAACGGAGAACAAGATTCACTCTCCACCGCCATACGAAGAACCCAGCCTTAAACAAAGGGAGGATTCAAGACTCAACATCCTCCCTCCTTTGTAACTGGAAGGAAAAAGCAGTTTTATTGTAATTTTTTCATCTGATTCAAGGAAAATTTTACAGTAAAGACTTCTTTCCCTTTTTCTTTCGGCGCGTACAACGGGTTGTCAACATTAGGCGATCTCAAGGATAATGAGGCTCTCATAACTGTCAAAGATTATACTAGTTTCTGGTAGACTCTGCTGAAAGATCTACAAAAATCTCAATAAGAGGCTCTTCCACTTCTGACTCTGACTCTTCCACTTCTGTCTCTAGTTCTGACTTATCAACAATTTTTGAATCTGGCTTATCAATAATGTTTGGCTCGATGAGGACTGGAGGATCTGCATCTGGATCGACCTTTGCAGCATAGCTTACTAAGAGCTTCCCTACGCTAGCTAGGATTTCCTTACATTCAGCGCCTAGATCGCTAAATTGTGTCTTCTTGAGCTCGAGCTCCTGCTCAACATTAGGCTCTTACTGCCTCAGATGGATAAAGGTGTGGAGTATACAAAGTACGAAGATGATCTTATAAGATAAACCAACTTATCGTTAATATGGCTGTCTTTCCGCCACCAATAAACCTATCCAAGCAGCTTTAGTGGTACTTCTACTGAGATCTCAGATCAAAATAACTGAAGAAAAATACAAGATTGCTTTCTCACTTCTCATTCCCATAATGATCAGTAGAACCCTGAATATATGGGAGAGCGCACACATATCTCGTTCAACTTCCTTTTCATCATCATCAGTGTATATATTTACCACAAAAGTAAAAGCCCGTGGAGAAAGTTTGCATAAAGATCAGAAGTTATATAAGAATCTCAATGGCTCGAACTGGGCTGAAATCAGTCTGGAAACAAGGCCTGAAACGCTAATCTTCTACTATAAGAACAATACTAGTACCAAACACAGGCTTGTAGAAGTCGGATCTGCTATCCAATTGCTGCAAATTTTTTCCAGTATCTCCGCGACTTAGCCACGGATCCAACGATTCTGACGAAACTTGAATCAGACACCAAATGGGCTTCAGAATGTCGATATCTTGCTGCTGGATGGCCAAGTTGACTCAGTGGGTCAACTCAGTCAATGAGGTTGACTCGGTTAACTGGCTCAGACTGGTTCCAACTCAGGCTTAGTTGGACCGGATTAGGCTTTGGCTGACTAAGGAGAACGGGTCGGGTCGCCTTCGGGTTGGGTTATGATACGGGTTCAAACCCGATCCGGATATGGACCCAAATTCAAATCACTTAAAACCGAAATCACTTAACCGTTAACCTTATCTCTTTCAATCAAACTAGGGTTTCAAGAGCCTTCTTCAGGCGATAGTAGTGGATGAAAAGGCAGCGACATTGGAGGTGGTTGTACAGGCTCGATGCCGGCGGCGGACTCGTCAATGCCGGCGAGAGGACGGGGGTGACGTCGCGTTGCCCCGGCGAGAACGAATGACTCTCGGGAATAGGATCTTGTAGCGGCGACGACGGTGGAGTGCTGGCTCTGATGAAGGTGGCGATATCCTACAGTGGTCGAGGTCCTGGACGAGGGAAGGAGATGTGGCGGAGGAAAATGGTGATACAGATGAGGACTGATGATCGAAGGGAGTGTGGCGGGGATTGTTTTGCGTCTTCGTGATGATGGTGATATCCTGCGGTGATGGCGGAGGTCTGGAAAAGTCGACATCGGGGCGGGTGGCTCTATTGAGTCTGGATCTCGACGAAGATGGGAAGAAGGGACGGCGACAAAAAATTGGATTTGTCACAGCGGCATGGATCTTGATGGAGTTGCTCCGGCGAGGAGTTATGGAGGTCGAGGAGGTCCGGTGATGAAGAGGAGGGTGGAGTCGGAGAAGATCAGTGTAGGCGGGAGTCATCGATGGCACAGGAAGGTGGAGGCGGCCTTCCGGTGATGTTGGTGCAGGATGGTAGAAGTGATGATGAACAATAACTGGGGGTTATTGTTCACTAAACAATATTTTTTTTTGCATTTCTTTTTCTTCTCTTTCTTTTCTTTTTTTTTTTCTCTATTTTTTTTATTTTTTCAGGAGCTTTGGCTCTCATGCCAAATTAATGTGGGACGGAGGAGATTTTAGGGTTTGTGATGAGATTTTGATGGAATTTGGGGAGAACATGGATTTGAGATTGGATATGATTACGAATCACAATCTGAATCTTGGCTTCACAATCTGAATCTTGGCTTCACCGCCTGATATTGGATCAATCCATGAGATTAAATCAAAACAACACAATTTCCATAAGGAAACAAAATTTTTAAGCAATTCATTAGTTCAATACATGACTATATATAACCTACAATACGTACCATACGTCCAATTATTGATAAAGTCAAATTTACCCAAATCAAATTCAAATCACTCCTGAATTTTGATCAAATTTACTAAATCTAAATTCAAATAAAATCCTAAATCCTGCTAAATCTGGACCACTCGATTCCCCATCATAATACCGCATACCCATCCTATTTGGGCTCAATTTTCCTGAATGCTCTTTTTTTTGGGGTCAAGTATCACAGAGGAACTAATAAGATTTTAGGCTTGTACTAAGTTGTTCCCTCCTAATATCAGATGGAAACTAATCAGATTTTCGCTCAGTAGGAGACATGTCAAACAGGGCAATATAATGATATTTAACTTGGGTTGTGACGGTAAACTATTATTTTGAATAATATGACTTAAATTGTACGCAGAGTTATTTAAGTTTGGATGTAATGGATCTATATCTAGATCCACTGAGATTTAAGGGCAAAGATCTAATTTGGATCCATACCCTATCCAAATAATCTATCAGATGTGAATTTAGGAATATAAACCCAAAAATACGTCAGATTTTGATCAGGTTATAGTGTAATCGGTTTCCATTACCGCCTCTAGTCATTCAGTTAGAACATAGAGAACAACAACTTAAAATTCTGTTGTGCACTTCTTTCCAAACTTATCTACTCAGGTATTCCCCATGTTTGCAGAAGATTATTAGTCATTATTAAGTCTATGTGTAAAAGTATGTTACTGCTAAAGTGGCTGAGTGAATTTCTCTATTTGTATCCTCCTTGAGGTAAAACATCTTCACACAGTTCCAATCTTGGAGGAACTTTTTCATACAATTTCTGTAGTGTACACCATTTTGCCCCCAAAAAAGTTTTACATTGTTGCGAGCATCCTTTGACCACTTCTAATGTACTTTTAACATACTTGCGGCTAATTGCTACTGTTCAGTGCTACAATTCTTCCACAGTAATCATTTATCCTTAGAGATCTGTTCAATTTGATCTAAGTATAAATTTGTTCTAGACATGTAAATTTACACAGAAATATATGGTAACTCTTTGTCAGGTTTCTGCAAAGTTTCTGTTTTGTGTTTTCTTGATGACTAAACCCTTGATACTGTCAGTCATGTATCCAAATTACAATTTACAGAATCACACAATTTCGAATCTTTTGTTCATAAATGATAATTGTGCTAGAATCATTAGCTGATGCTCCCAACTCCTTTGCATTAACTAGTTCATACCAAAGTGTGGGAAACTTGCTGAGCAATTGCTACCGTCATGACATTACCGAAATATGTGGCCTTTTCCTGTTCAATTTGTTGGAATATGAAGAATATATATATATATATATATATATATATATATTATATATATATATATATATATATATATATATATATATATATATATATATATATATATATATATATATATATATGAATCTTTGAATTGAATTACGGCGAGATCCGTTGATCGAATCAATTGGATGATGGTTGGAGTGTGTTCTCCTTCCATTGGGGATGAACGTGGTATATTCACATGTTCAATTCCGACTTCGAATGAATGAGATATACAAGTCTAAAGATTGCCTAATTTAAAGCCAAAATGAGATTAAAGGTAGCTAAAAACATTTAGTCCCACATTGGCTATGAGATGGAAGTTTTGTAGTGTATAAATAGAGAAAATTGAGAATAAAGGGAGTGCCCTTTGGGTACTTGGAGTTTTTGCGAGCGATTGGGAGGAAACCATGCGCGCGCCGCCGGCGCCGGGGCTGGGCTCGGGACCGGGTCCGAGTTCCCACCCGGCCGGTTCTTTTTGAACTGGGTCTCACGAGTATGGGTTATGCGAAGCATACCTGCTCCGCTATCCGGATCCGAATCGCCCCGCCAACGGACCCGCTCCGCTATCCGGATCCGAACCGCTCCGCCAACGGCTGTCGCGGCAGTAGGACGATTGCGGTGGTTGGGTCGAACTGTTGCAGCGGTTCAGACCGAACCGTTGCAACTATTCGTTAGGTTCAGACCAGTTGGCCCCTTCCGGAGCGCTATAAATAGCGCTCTGAATTCTCAATTGAAGCAACACAACACACCAACAGTAAGAAATCTGAAGGAGATCCTCTCTCTCTCAGTCTTGAAGTGACTTCCAAACAGGAAGGGGAAAACAGTAATTCGGTTTCCAAAGCGGCTTTTGTTGTCTGAATCTGGGACTTCTGAAGAAGAATATTCTTCAACCTTCCTTCTTCCTCTAAAGTGGGTCCTCCAAAGTAAAGGTAAATATTCTCACGAAATTTATCTTTGTCCCGCTGTTTCAATAATCCTGTGAAGGTACTGGTTAGCTACGGTTCGACCGTACGGTGATTTGGTAGTGCTATTCAAATACTGTGAAGGAGTGTTGTATCTTGGGAGATCAGAATCCAGTAACCCGTTAGCACCAGTGCGGGGGACGTAATTGTCTTAAGGAGATTCGTTTTAAGCGTACCCTCACTCCAAGCACTGTATAAGTGAATTAATTTCTTTATACAAGGGATATACTGATATTCAATATATTGAGACTGATTTATATCAGTCTAATTGGTGTTTAATCAAGAAAGGAAATTGAAAGGTGGTTCTTAAATTAAGGAACGTTCTATTGAACGAAAAACCTCCCACCTGATATTTACCGACCTGGCCAATTAGATTGTTGATATTTCAGTGATATTGATTAGTTGTCAGATTGATCCCAGAAACTAACAAACTTAAGACAATTAAGTGTTGAAGTTTCTTACTTCTGCTCTGCTTGAACTTGCAGAAAATATCTGAGACTAATCAAGATAGCTCTAATAAGGCACCAAACATGCAGTTACAAGCTTTGATGCCTACTCCACTTCCTAACCCGAAGCCGGAGAAGTCAGGAAAATTTGACGGCACAGAATTCAAGAGGAGGCAACAGAAGATGCTATTCTACTTGACCACTCTTCATCTAGCCAGATTCCTGTAAGAAGATCTACCAGAGCCCGGAACTGATGCATGGACTCAATGTGACTTCCTTGGCCAAATTATATTTTAAATGGACTGGATGACTCTTGTTACAATATCTACAGTCCTATCACAACGGCAAAGAAGTTATGAGCCAGTCTTGACAAGAAGTACAAGACTGAGGATGTTGGTACTAAGAAATTCATCATAGGACGATTTCTAGAGTATAAAATGGTGGACAGCAAGACTGTAATCAGTCAGGTGCAAAAGTTTCAACTTATCTTGCACGAGATAGAAGCCGAAGGTATGATTCTACCTGAAATCTTTCAGGTTGCTACTATCGTGGAGAAACTCCCACCTACATGGAGAAATTTCAAGAACTACCTGAAGCACAAGCGAAAGGAGCTGAAGTTGGAAGATCTCATTGTGAGGCTTCGAATCGAGGAGGACAACAAAAAGTCTGAGAAAAGGAGCATTAAGAACTCCTATGAAGTAAAAGCCAATGTGATCGAAGACTCAAAGGGGAAAGCGTCTACTTCCAAAGATTTAAAGCGGAAGAAGCCTTCCCAGGGGTATAAAGGTAAGGTCCAAGAAGGCAAGAACATGCGCTTCAAAGGAACCTGCTACATCTGCAATAAAGAAGGGCATAAGGCGAATGAATGTCGTAGCCATCTCAAAAAGAACAAGAAGAGCCATCCACAGGCAAATCTAACCGACCATACGTCGCCAAGCCTTTCAGCTGTGGTGTCAGAGGTAAATTTGACAACCAACAATAAGGATTGGTGGGCAGACATTGGGGCTACTCGGCACATCTACTCTGAGAAATTATTATTCTCTGAATATAAAAAAACTAGAGCAAGATGAGTAACTATTCATGAGAAACTCAGCCGTCTCAAAGGTTAAAGGAAAAAGTAAGGTCATCCTGAAGTGGACATCTGAAAAAGAGCTTACTCTGAACGATATGCTACATATTCCAGATATCCGCAAGAATTTGATCTCTGGATCAATACTTAGTAAGAAAGGATTTAGAATGGTTTTTGAATCAGATAAATTTGTACTTACTAAGGGAGGGATGTATGTGGGAAAGGGTTATCTTGTTGATGGACTTTTTAAAGCCAATGTTGCAGTGGTAGATAAAAAGTCTACGTATTTATACCCAAAGCTTATAAATAAAGGAAAATCTTCTGTTTATTTGCTTGAGTCTCCTATTTTATGGCATACTAGATTAGGGCATGTAAATTATAAGTCTTTAAAGAACTTGTCTAATTTAGGATATATTCCTAAACTCAACTTGGAAGAAATTCGCAAGTGTGAGATTTGTGTTGAGGCGAAATTAGCGAAAAATTCATTTCACTCAATTGATCGAAATACAGAACCTTTAGGGTTAATTCATAACGATCTGTGTGACTTGAAGTTTATGCCAACTAGAGGCGGTAAAAAGTATTTTATTACTTTTATTGATGACTGTACAAGATACTGTTATGTGTATCTTTTAAACAGTAAGGATGAGGTAATAAATATGTTTATAACATATAAAGCCGAAGTTGAGAATCAACTCAATAAGAATATCAAGATTCTAAAATCCAATAGAGGCGAAGAATATGAATCAAATGATTTTAGTGAGTTATGTGCTAAATTTAGTATAATCCATCAAACAACAGCACCATATACTCCTCAGCAAAATGGAATTGCTGAACGAAAGAATAGAACTTTGAAGGAGATGGTCAATTCCATGCTCGTAAGTTCTGGAGCTCCGCAGAACTTGTGGAGGGAAGCTCTGTTAACTGCAAATTATATTCTAAACAGAGCACCCCACAAGAAACTTGGTCTTATACCATTTGAGTTATGGCATGGAAGGACACCTTCCTACCATTACCTCAAAATGTGGGGGTGCCTTGCAAAGGTACTAGCACCATTACCTAAAAAGACAAAGTTGGGAGTAAAAACTATGGACTGCATATTCATAGGCTATATCTTGAATAGTAGCGCCTACAGATTTCTGGTTCATAAGTCAGAGATACCAAATATTCATGTAAACATGATTATCGAATCTAGAGATGCTGTGTTCTTTGAAGATATTTTTTCATATAAACGGGAAACAGATAAGACTTCTGGGAAAAGAACACATGAGATGGCGTTCAGGGACGAAAGCCCTGAGGAACCGATTGTTAATGTGAAAATTGAACCAAGAAGAAGTCAGAGATCTAGAATCTCAAAATCTTTTGGTCCAGATTTCATAGCATACGCTATTGAAAGCGAACCTCAAACATTTAAAGAGGCTATGTCAACCCCAAAAGTATAAATGTGGAAAGAAGTTATAAATAGCGAAATAGAATTCATACTAAGTAATCATACTTGGGAATTGGCAAACTTGCCTCCTGACAGTAAACCAATTGGGGGTAAGTGGATTTTTAAAGAAAATTAAAACCCGATGGATCTATCGATAAGTACAAGGCTAGATTAGTAGCCAAGGGTTATCGACAAAAAGAAGGACTTGACTACTTTGATACTTATTCACCAGTAACAAGAATAACATCCATTCGGATGTTGATTGCAATTGCAGTATTGCATAACTTAGATATCCATTAAATGGATGTCAGAATTAAATGAAGAAATATATATGGAGCAATCTGAAAGATTTATAGTCAAGGTCCAAGAACACAAAGTGTGTAAATTGATAAAATCCTTATACGGTCTAAAGCAGGCTCTAAAACAATGGCATGAGAAATTTGATAGTATCATGATTAAAGATGGATTCACTATCAATGAATGCGATAAGTGTGTTTACACTAAAACAGTTGGAAATGCATGTATCATTGTTTGTCTTTATGTAGACGACATGTTGATACTTGGGACTAATACTGAAATTATTAAGTCCACTAAAAGAATGTTATCCAATAGTTTTGACATGAAGGATCTGGGGGTTGCTGATATAATTTTAGGAATTAAAATCACCAGAACACCAGATGGAATCAGTCTATCTCAATCTCACTACGTGGATAAGATAATAGAAAGATTCAAGGATCATGGGATAAAGGAGAATACAAATCCTTTTCGCCCACACGTCCGCCTTCATAAGAATACAGGAACTTGAATATGTCAGTTGGAGTATTCTCAGATTATCGGAAGTCTGATGTATTTGATGAATTGTACTAGACCTGATATTGCTTACGCTGTAAGCAAGTTAAGCAGATACATTAGTAATCCTAGTGATCAACATTGGACTGCTCTACTACGAGTATTGGGTTACATATCACATACCAAGGAATATGCCTTGAGATATGGACAGTATCCATCTGTACTTGAAGGATACAGTGATGCTAATTGGATTACAGATTCTGAGGAATCAAAATCAACTAGCGGATACGTATTTACTCTAGGAGAGCAGCGGTATCTTGAAAATCTTCTAAGCAAACATGTATTACCCGTTCCACTATGGAATCAGAATTCATAGCTTTAGATAAGGTCGGAGAAGAAGCAGAATGACTTCGACAATTTTTGGAAGATATACCATTATGGCAAAAGCCAGTGCCCGCTATATGTATACACTGCGATAATCAAGCAGCTATATCTAGGGCACAAAATGTTATATATAACGGTAAGTCTAGACATATTCGTCGTAGACATAATACTGTTAAGCAGTTGCTCTCAAATGGAATTATCTCTATTGACTTTGTCTCGTTAAAAGATAATTTAGCGGATCCGCTTACTAAAGGTTTAAGTGGAGAGCGTATAAACTGCGCATTAAGGGGAATGGGTCTAAAAGCCTAATCTTACCGAGTCAGCTTAATGGAAACCTCACTTAGCGACTGGAGATCCCACGAACTAAGTTCAAGAGGAAAAACTAGTTATAATTGACTCAGCAAGTAAGCACTTGGGAGCTTGACTCCAATTCATTCCTAAGGTGCACATAAGTGCTTTTCTACAAGTGGATTAAGGATAAGCTTAACGCTTTTAATGATGTCTATATCTTGTTACTAAACAAGTGGAGTAGAATAGACTACTCTTAATAGGACGATCACCTATGTGAGTATAGAGTTGGGTCGGCTCTTTGGGAATTTCTATGGAGGCTGTTATTCCCTAAAGATACTCTCTGAAACTAAGAATGTCCAGAGCCAAAACGGACACAACCGAGAACCAAAGTTGATTTGGAAAGTCACTGTGTGAAGCTTGTTGACTTGGCTTACACTAACGGCTAACAGTTCAAGACCTAGTTCACTGATTAGCCAGTAAGTCCGATAAAGTTTTCGCTATAGAAGGCTCAAGACCTACTTCACCTATCCTGATACAGTTTCTTTTCTAAAGTACTTTTCATAATAGAGTCAGTCTCTTTGTATGTCAACTCCTTGAATCTCCATTTATTATGGGGATTGTTGGAATATGAAGAATATATATATATATATATATATATATATATATATATATATATATATATTATATTATATATATATATATATATATATATATATATGAATCTTTGAATTGAATTACGGCGAGATTCGTTGATCGAATCAATTGGATGATGGTTAGAGTGTGTTCTCCTTCCATTGGGGATGAACGTGGTATATCACATATTCAATTCCGACTTCGAATGAATGAGATATTCAACTCTAAAGATTGCCTAATTCAAAACCAAAATGGGACTAAAGGTAGTTAAAAGCATTTAGTCCCACATTGGCCATGGGATGGAAGCTTGTAGTGTTTAAATAAAGAAAATTGAGAACAAAAGGCGTGCCCTTTGGGTACTTGGAGTTTTCGCGCGCGATTAGGAGGAAACGATGCTCGCACATGCGCGCGCCGGCGCCAGGGCCGGGGCCAGGCTCGGGACCGAGTCTGGGTTTGGGTTCGGGTTCGGGCTCGGGTTCCCTACCCGACCTGGTTCTTTTTAAACTGGGTCTCGCAGGTATGGGTTACGCGAAGCATACCCGCTCCGCTATCCGGATCCGAACCGCCCCGCCAACGGACCCGCTCCGCTATCTGGATCCGAACCGTTGCAACTATTCGTTGGGTTCGGACCAGTTGGCCCCTCCCGGAGCGCTATAAATAGCGCTCTGAATTCTCAATTGAAACAATACAACACACCAACAGTAAGAAATCTGAAGGAGATCTCTCTCTCTCTCTCTCTCTCAGTCTTGAAGTGACTTCCAAACAGGAAGTGGGAAATCAGTAATTCGGTTTCCGAAGCGGCTTCCAAAAGAGATTCTGCAAAAATTCGTTCTGAAAGAGGGCTCAGAAAATTCAACAGATCTTTAATAGAATTGTTGTCTGAATCTGAGACTTCTAAAGAAGAATATTCTTCAACCTTCCTTCTTCCTCTACAGTGGGTGCTCCTCCAAAGTAAAGGCAAATATTCTCCTGAAATTTGTCTTTGTCCCGCTGCTTCAATAATCCTGTGAAGGTACTGGTTAACTACGATTCGATCGTATGGTGATTTGATAGTGCTATCCAAATACCGTGAAGGAGTATTGTATCTTCGGAGACCAGTGTCCAGTAACCTGTTAGCATCAGTGCGGGAGACGTAATTGTCTTAAGGAGATTCGCTTTAAGCGTAACTCACTCCAAGTACTGTATAAGTAAATTAATTTCTTTATACAGGGAATATACTGATATTCAGTATATTGAGACTGATTTATATCAGTCTAATTGGTGTTTAACTAAAGAAGGAAATTGAAAGGTGGTTCTTAAATTAAGGAACGTTCTATTGAACGGAAAACCTCCCACCTGATATTTACCGACCTGGCCAATTAGATTGTTGATATTTCAGTTATATTGATTAGTTGTCAGATTGATCCCAGAAACCAACACAATTGAGAGGCAATCTTTGGTTTAAGTTGTTGTCCATAGTGCGCCATCAGATGAGAGTTCATTTGCTGTTCTATTGCAATTGAATCGATCAGATTGCGAGTTGCAACAGATACCGTTGCTTTTGTTTTTAGGTATTGTGGAAGAACCTTGTTGAAACCTGTTGTTGCCCTCTCCATATGTTTTGCACTTCCAATCATAATCACTGATCTTCTATTTTGGCTTTCTTTGCAGGAATGCTTTGTCAGTGTATGCTTGTAGGTGGTGATCATTATCATATGCAAGCGACATACTGCTGCATCATAGCAATATTTGAGATAATGGAACAGTTGCTTGTTAGTCTAGCTGGAAGCATGGGATCTATATCTCCTCGACTCCTGATCACAGGTTAGATTGTTCACTGGCAATCAAGGGCAGGAAAAATGTGTTTAAAAATGAAGTTTGTAAGCTTAAAGGAGCGTAACTAGTGTTGCATGACTTGTAATCCCTTGTTTACAGATATATTGCAACAACGAGTGGCTTTATGAGGCCCCCCTCCACTGTAAAATTCAGCCAGCAGCCAAAAGGATGGGGATGGTAGTGACTGTGTATCAAATTAGGAGATAGCTTGGTGGTTTATTGTTAAATAAGCTTGTGTCTGACTTCCATTGCACTGTGATTCTTATATAGCATGCAATATACCAGGATTTAGCCCATTGCATTGTTATTGTTGTTTCAGATCTCAACAATCTATAGGAAATGCAATGACTTTTACCACAAGATACACGCTAAGTTGCAGCAGGTCATCAGTGTTGAATGTTCAGTTGGCAAGGATTGCTCTTTCCTTCACATATCAACATTCAGTGGCTGTTTGTTGATTTTAAATATAGCTCTCTGGCTGCTAGAATCTCAATTTGAGGATGAAAGTAATATGTGTTTCGGTTCCTTTTGGCCCTTAGAAGACTTAGCTGAAACTAGTTGAGGTTTAAGTGGGGTTTTCTGAAAGTTTGACTTTCGGTAAAAATTCTAATTAATTGGTTTACATTTCTATTTTGTACGGGAACAAATAGTTGGATTGGGGAGCGGGATAGCTCTTGTGACGCCAAAGGAAGGATGTGATAACAATGATTGACACTCGAGAAATTCAGTTGGTTGACAAAAATCTTGAAGCAAGCAGGTGATGACTTGGAAATTACCAAGAAGAGACTCTTGGAATTTTATTTGTTTAAATTTTTATTACATTTGAGCTCACCTATGGCCTTCAAAAGTCTTAATCTTATTTGGAAAAGAAGAGATAACAATTAGACATTTCAAATGTCTAAATTAAAAAAGTAAATTCAATAGAAATTTAGCTTAAATGGAATCTGGAAAATTGGTCAATAATATACAGACTGCTCCTGCAGAATTTACATGCAACTCTTGAATTGGGGTAAAATTGGCCTATGAAACTTGAAAATGAAATAAACTTCTCCTACAACTCTGTTTTTTGTGTCCTAAAATGTGTTGTAATCCCCTTTTTAATGCTTCTTTTTCTACAGAAATTAAGATTAAGATATTGATAACTAATATTTTTGTACTGCTCAAATTCGGTGATTCGTCCTAGACTGACTTGGTTAAAAATTGTTCTCGAGTTTCACTTTAATCGGTGAATGATACTTGAAGTTTCTTATTCTTCATGTACATAATCTTAATTTTGAATAAAAACAAAGCTTAATAAAACTTGATGCTGTTTATGAGCACTACAGGAACGTTGGGGTGGAAGTTATCCCGAATCAACAAAAGAGTCTACAGGTTTTAATACTCCAACCATTTCCGTACGTATAGCATCTCACGCACCTTTGTATTTAAATAGAGAGAGAGAGTTACTTGTTTTAGTCCCACATCGTCCGCGCTGAAGGAGAAAGCCCCTCGCACTGGGAATAAAGTGTTGTGCGCAGATCAACAACCACTTAGAGGAACCCTTAAACCACAAATGCAATATAGAAGTACTACCAACAGTAAGAACAATTGAACAATGAGAAAAACACAAACACAATTTAGCCTACGTCCTCGGGGTAAGGAAGAGAGATTTCTTTATTGATTTGATAATCAATAGAAATTGCAAGCCATTCATATGAAGAGGACTCTGCCTCTCTTATATACCCAAGGAAAACCTAGGAGAATCAGATTCCTCATTGGGCTTGTTTCCAATTCAGAAAACTTCCCGAATCAGCCCGAATATGACTGTCGGTCAACCGTGCCGGTCGACCGTGCCTAACCGAGAGTTAGTCAATGTCAGTCGATCGACCGGGCGGTCGACCGCTCTCCTTCTGCGGTCGACCGGGCGGTCGACTGCACCAGCCTGTGCACGTTGGTGCACGCCGGTCGACCGGTCCGGTCGACCGGTCCCTACTGCTGCTGTTGATCCTGACCGGTCCCTACTACTGCTGCTGATCCTTGTCGTCGTCGACTTCCTCGACTTCCTCCCTCTTCGTACATAAAGGAGGCAGAGGCGGCAATGATCCACATCATATTTTTTCTCAATCTTTGGGCTTAGACTCAGTTTGGTTGTGGTTTTTGTGGTTAGATTTTTTTTTTTTTTTTCTAAATACATGTTTGGGTCACAAAATGAATCTTTCGAAAGAAGATGAAGTGTTTAGTTTCCAACCCTAGAAGTATACCCTAAATCATTCCTTTCATATTCCCTGTTCCTGCAACGTTCCCATTGAAACGGCCCCAAAAGAACAGGATTTAAGAGATCTACATACCACATCCTTAAGCAAAACATGCAACAGTTTCAATCTGGGGACTACTTCTGATAAAAATTCATCAAGGTTAGCAGATTTCGTCATAGAAGTATCTGTGTTCACGACAACCTTCACATAATCTCTATCAAAAAAAAGTTAATGTGTATTTTGTATGAACATAAAGAATAACTCATGTTATCCCATATTGACAAGAAAATCAGTCTAAACATTGTGCCATCCTGCCTTGGATCCATGCCCTCTCCCAGGACAAGCAAGTACTCCGCCACAATCCCACAAGCTCAGTAATTGGTTATTATAATCAAAACTTTCTATCTTCTAACGATCCTTGTCATCGTTTAAATCATATAACCATGCTTGATGAACATACAATTAAATATGTCCTTATATCCCTATTAATTCAAAAGAAAACTTTAATATCAGACACCATAAATTAGCAAAGCACAAAAGAAAATTAACTAATAAAAGAAATTCAGGCCATATTCATACTTGGGCATGGAGCTCAGGATCAGGATCATGATCAAGATCACGATCAGCACGGAGAAACGGAAAATTTTTTTACGGGTATTTGTACTTCATGGAAAGAGAAACAAGGCATACGGGTTAATTCAATACTTGATCAGGATGGAGATGGGAACATTTTACGGGTATTTGTACTTGCAACTTGATCAACAATTCTTAGGGAAAAGGGAGACAACAAGTATTACTCAATTCAATACCCAATAAAAGGGTAATTGGGAGTAAAGAACTGAAATAGAACCAATTTTAACTTGTATTTGACCACATAAGTTAGAGTTCTAGCGTGGTTTAGTCATCAGCTAGCTACAGCTTGAAGCAACAAAATATTGTTTGGGTATATATTTTTAGGAATTCAAAATTATTATTGCCATTTGCTATCTTAACTTGCTAAAATAAAAAAACAAAATATTGTTTTGCAAACTGTTTTTAAGTCAACAATAATCGATTAGTTGTTAATGTTAAAAAAAGATTAGATTTGCATTTAGGGCATTCGTCTAATTTTATTATTTTTTCATTACAGTTGAAGAGTGTTGGAATCAAGGTACGTTGCATCACATGTAGTGTAGGAATACGTTTGGGTGTATATATTGCTTAAGTGTTTTTTTTTTTTTTTTTTTTTTTTTTTTTGCTATATACATGCACATACGCACAAAACAATTTAAGGGCTTAACCAATAAACCCTTCTTTAGCACAAAAATTATCTTCTCACTCACTAACCCAATTCTAACTTAAAACTGAGTAGATGTTGGCCCTAGGGACATCTCGAGCTTAATAGGAGAATGACCTCGTGAGAAAGTTGTTAGAGTTTGACTCTGATCAAATAGGTATTTAAGATTGGGGTTTAAGAGGTAAGATCGTCGAAAACCAGTGGTTTGACAAAATTAGGCCCATTACTCTACACAGATACCTGCCACTGCATTTTACCCCTACCTGGTCGATTAACCTGTGATTAGACTGCTGCAGTATAACTTTCCTGGACAATCAACCAATTAGGAATCGTCTAGGTCTAGGGTCTATTCTAATATAGGCTAGATTTTTTCTTTTTATTTGTTTATTTTGTTTGTTTTGATTTGTCTTTTTGTGTGACATGGTCATCACCATAATTTTTTTCATAATAATATTGTAGACTGTCCAAAAATCACCAAGGATAAGTCATTAGACGTGAACCTCACATCAACACGAAGGTAGCGCTTTGAACTGAAACGCGGACCTCGCGTCCTAAGAAGTATGGAGACTTCAGACGCGGGCCTGAGCAAGCCCGCGTTCGACGCGAGTCTGAGCAATTTCCCGTCCCGACCAATGCTAGTCTGAGTAACTCCGCTTTTCAGGTCAAGCACGAGTCTGAGCAATTTGGCGCTCCACTTCAGACATGGGTCTGAGAAACCATGCGTCTCACTTCATACGCGAGTCTGAGCAACTCCGCGTTTTGAGACGCCTGCATCTACAATAAGCATCGCGAGGTCCGCGTGCAGTGCGAGACCCGCGTTTCTATTGTAATTGACTCAATACTGGGTCAATTAACTCCTCACGTAATAGGGAGTTAATCCCTATTATGCAGCGATTTTAGGAGATGATTATACCCCTATGACTTCCTATAAATAGCCTAAGTCACTATGAATGAAGGGACTCTTTCTGGAATCCAGAGAACTTTTTTGAATCAAGAGATTCTTCTTTTTGCATCCAAAGAGAGAACTTTTGGAGAAAATGGGAAAATGATTGATCAGTGAACTCTAAACACTTCGCGTATTAAAAACAGAGTTTCTCTCTGATCAGTCTTCGAGAGCATTCTGAAGTGAAGCTAGACGGTCGACCGGTCAATGGAGAATAAGAATCACTCTCCATCGCCACTCAAAGAACCCCTTTTAAAAAAAGGGGAGAATAGAGTCTTCTTCCCTCTTTTGTAATTGGAATTGTTCCGATGTAATTTTTCAGCCACTCAAAGAAATTTTACACCGACACCAAGAGCGTTCTTTTTCGAGGCAAACAAAAGATGGCAACTCCGCTGGGACTTCCTTCTCTGCTGACGAGAATGTTGTAGCGCAAGCCGATGTCCCGCTTCTCGAGAAGACGGTAG
This sequence comes from Agave tequilana, assembly GCA_038442645.1. Taxonomy (NCBI): domain Eukaryota; kingdom Viridiplantae; phylum Streptophyta; class Magnoliopsida; order Asparagales; family Asparagaceae; genus Agave; species Agave tequilana. The sequence continues at coordinate 13,811 of JAVJIF010016926.1, read as the reverse complement.
AGTCCCTTGTTGTTGAATTCGACTAAGGAAAGTTTGAGGAGTTCCTTTTCTCAGGCTCTGCCAGCCCCAAGGTAATGCGGCAATACTGAAAAGTCTCTTCTGATACTCGCTCTCGAATCTCTTTGGAGATTACTCCTAGAGTGGCCTGCCCCATTGCTTATAGTGCAAAGGGCACCACTTCTGAAGAAGTTCTGAAAACCTCCCGTGCAGCCCATGCTGCTCGCATCAACGTCTCTCAGGAGACCAGCAGGGCAAAAGCGGTGGCGCACGATCAAAGAGACAGTGAAGACCAATTTCGCCATCCTCCTCCTCTCCAAACTCTGCAATTCCAGGTTGTTGGTGGTTCCCAACAACCCATGCGGCTTAATCGGAATACTGAAAATCAACGAAGGCACCGCGCTCGTCGACAACAGCTCAAAGATTCTGCAGAGATAATCTGTTCTGCAGATTCAGAACATAAGGATGAATCTTGTAAGCAATGCGAGCACCGCGTTTCTGTTCCAGAATACAAGTCTCGCGTTCTTCAACAACGCGAGGTCCACGCCAAATGCGAGACCCGCGTTTTAACGGCTCCAAAATGTGAGGCATGCATTCTGTCTATCCCAGAACGTGAGGATCGCGTTCAACTCAACGCGAGGTCCGCGTTTCAACAAAGAAACGTGAGACTCGCATTCAGCCAAAAAGCCCTCACCCCAAGGGGTTCGAGGCTAGTTCCTCAGACGTCCCCTCAACAGACCGAAGGGACTACCTGATAAGAAAGAGGAGCGTCCATCAAATCGCCCCTTGATGCCACTGCTTCAGCGGTGCTCTCTGATTGCCAGTGTGTCTTTCAGAAGAATAAATCTTCAGTGTTTAGCCGATTATCAATGGCTTCAGAGTCGCCAAAAGATGACGATTCCAGAAGAAGAAATCATTCTCCGATATCGAGTACTCAGAGGGGACTGTGAACATTGTGGGGCTGAGTTCCACACCAAGTAAGTCTAAGAGGAAGCAACTGGCTGTCAGCCCAGAGGAGTCGGATGCTGAGCGATCTACAGGTTTGAAAGATATCCTTATTAAACCTGAAGGGGTCTATCGGCACACTTTGACCTACACAGGGATGATCACCCCAGTCGACTACAATCTGTTGGCTAGGGGGATGAAGTGAATGATGAGCATTCTGCCATCATCGAATCCCAATCTTCGAATTCCAGATCGAGGACAATCGCCTTTGCTTACATGGCGGTAACTCATGAAGCTATGGCCAAGCGATTCGAAGAGCAGGTCCGACTCCAACGGGAGCATTTTGATATGATTCAAGCCCAGTAAGAATCTATCGACACCCTTAAGCAGATACTATCACAACTGCTTAAGGACAAAAAGAAGCCGAAGGCCATAACTCCTTCCAAGAAGTTTAAAGGCAAATGGAAGGAAGGGGAGAGCTCACCATCTGCGAACACCGAGAATGAAGAACATTTCAACTCTGAGCCACCCAAGTCTTAGTCTGAAGAGGAGGATAACTCAAAGAATGGGAGCACTCATTCCAAAAGGATGAGTAAATTAGAGTAACGCCTTGAGGCTCTCGCCAACCGAGACGGACTCCAAGAAGTGGGAATAGTCTGATCCTACCCAACAGAATGGGATACGGCTCCCTACCCTCCCAAATTCAAGGCACTGACTCTTCACACTTTCGACGGTAAAGGGTTACCGAACCAACATATATACTACTTCAAATACCAAACAGGAAATGTAATATCAATTGATGCCATTTTGACTCGTTTATTCATTGGCACTCTTAAGGGAATCGCCTTTGAGTGGTTCATGAAACTTCCTGTCAGCTCAATTAAAACACGGGACTGACCTCGAGAAGCTATTTCTGGCTTTTTTCTTTGAAGATGATTCAGAGATCTCGGTACTGACTCTCCTTGCAGCCAAGCAGAAGAAAAAGGAGTCTATCAAAACTTTCATCAAGAGATTTCAGAGCATGGCGCTCCTTATCCTAGAGGCATGACCCAGTCCATACTGGTCGAGACATGTTGTCACAATCTGCAAACTTCCCTACTCGCTTAAATAGGGGGTGGAATGTCGCACTTGAAAACAGTGGTGCTACAAGGCAAACAAGCAGAAGAGATCATCGCTCGGGGTCAGGGCTGAAGAAAAAGACAGTAAGCTGAGACCCAACAAGTCAATGTGACACGCACCAGAGTCATCTTCTCAACCAAGAAGAAGGGATACTCTGGCGACAGAAATCAAATCACCTTCAAAGACCCAATCAGTCAGAGGAGGCATGGCTTCTGGTCAACCTGGTCAACCACGTGAAAGCAAAACGTACTCCTTCAAGAGTGAGTACATGGTCACTTTATTTAAGTTACTCCAAAAGAGTAACAGACCCAAGCTTCCAGAGATCAGATGTCCTGAAGAGACGGGGAAGACAGAAGATCCCAACTGCTATTTATATCATAAGATGCTGGACACCCTACCAAAAACTGCTTCATTTTTAAAGATGTCCTTCAGGCTCTGATCGATGCGGAGGTATTGAAGCTTCGTCCATAACAGAAGAAGGTGACTGCCAATATGACAGCCATGTCATCGATTCAATTTGGATGAATTCTTTCACTAGCACCAACTGGAGTGGTCCCATCCTGAAAGGGGAACTTAGAGTGGTCAATACTTATCCTCGCCACTAGAGGGAGAAAGGATTTATCTTGGTCTCTATTCCTTAAAGAGAGACAATGTGGGTCTATTCTGACATTCTCGAAAGCCAGCAGTGGACAATTGTCACGAGCAGAAAGTCCAAAGGCAAGGCTAAAGTATCCTCCAGTAATATGGTGAGCATCTCTACACGAGAAACCGAGGAAGATTTTGCCTCCCTTACTAGTTCGGGAGACGAGGAGTTCGCCCTTGTTGCTGACACGAGCACACCTCCCACATTAAAGACTCGATCTGGTAAGCAGTACCTGAAGCAGTATGGTGAGCCAGTAGCAAATTCCCCAAAACTAGTTGAGGAGATAATCGAGCAGTCCACGAGGCCATCCGTATAAAAGCAGAAAGAGCTTCAATATGTTAAAGCTCTTCCGAAAAGCAGTGTGGGATCATCAACTCTCTTTTGTTTTGATGTCTTAGCTCAACTAGCCAACATACCTGCTCTAATTACTCTCTTTGAGCTCCTGAGGCTTTTCAAGCCCACAAGAAACGCTCTAAGAGAAGTATTAGCAGATGCAGAGATTTTCGTAACCCATATTCCTGCTACACGTCAAGAGGGAGACGGCAACTATTGCCACCATGCCTCGAAGTAGCTTCCCTGCATCACCTTCATCCTAGAAGACATACAGGTCAAAGAGAAGCATGACAGACCCCTATACTACACAGAGTATATCGGATCATCTGAAGTGAGTTGTATTCAGGTTGATTCAGGATCGGCGCTGAGTATTATGCCCCGTAAGGTCATGCAACATTTGGGGATCCTCACCAATCGATTGAGCACCACTCAGACAATCATTTATGGCTTCAACGCCAATGGTACGTGCCCGATGGGAAAAATCAAGCTTACAATGCATACAATGTCTTCTTTGAAGTACTGACCAGACAAAAAGGTCAAAAGCCAATTCTATTTGGACAGATCGACACGGAGCTCGTAGCTTGCGAAAGCTCTGGGGATAATTCTGAGTCTCCATAATTCTTCATTATGGATAAAAATGTTACGTTTCATGATGGAAAGAATAGGGTATGATTTCACCAAGGAATCAAGCATTAATTTCGGTAAAGGAAAACGAGCACTACTTCATTCGTTTGTACCAAAAGGCAAAGACCTCGATTACTATCACAAGACCCGAAGGGGACTCCATTATGTATCTACGCCAGTCTCGTCAGATCCCGAATCTAAAAAAGTGGTTGACCATGACAGCTCTAAGTAACATCGTCGTAGGACTCAGACGTCAGCATCAGTGATATGTTCGGAAGTCTCTCAGTGAACATAGTATCAGCGAGCAACATTAGAGATGACGAAGAAGATACTTTTAAATCTAAAGAATTAATTTAGTCAGACTCTGGTCCTTGGATTAAACACTTAAATTCTCTTGGGATACACGCTTCGAACAACGCAAACTGAGAAAAAGTGACTCAGATAAATCTTGGAGACGAGGCTAACCCCAAGACCATCTTCACAAGTGAGAGCTTGTCACCTTTCAAGAAAGAAGATCTAATACAGCTCATACGAGATTATATAAATGTCTTCTCTTGGAATTATGAGGACATGCCGAGGCTCGATCCCCAGATTGCTATGCATCGTCTCAACATCAACCCGGACACCAAACTAGTCAAACAACAGCAACGACAATTTCGTCCTGAGATCATGGAAACAATCAAATCAGAAGTAAAAAAAGCTTATAGACTCTGGTTTCATCAGGAAAGAGTAACATCCCGATTGGGTGGCCAATATTGTTCCCCTTCCCAAGAAGAATGGAAAGATCTGGATTTGTATTGACAACCGTGATCTGAATGTCGTCTATCCTAAAGACGAGTTTCCTCTCCCGATCACGGATGTCATGATCGACAATACGTACGGTTTTGAGAGGATGTCTTTCTTGGATGTTTCTCAGGGTATAATCAAATAAAGATGTACCTTGAAGATGAAAAGCACACATCCTTCAAGACGTTAGTGGGAGTACACTACTACACAGTGATGCCCTTCAGCTTGAAGAACACTGGTGCGACATATCAATGCGCCATGAATGCGATCTTTCACGAGCATATATGTAAGACTGTAGAATATTATGTTGATGACATCGCTGTGAAAAGCCGGAACAAGGGTGATCACCTCACGGATTTGAGGAGGGTGTTCGATATCATGCGGGCTCACCAGTTGAAGATGAACCCAACCAAGTCCTTTCTGGGGTAGCCAGTGATTTACATCCAAAGGAATCCATTTGGATCCTGAGAAGATCCGTGTCGTCTAAGAGATTCAACCTCCGAGAAATTTCAAAGAACTCAGAGGTCTACAGGGCGATTGGCTTACATCCGGAGATTCATATCAAATCTCTCAAGACGTTGCCAATCCTTCACCAAGTTGATGAAGAAGGGAGTCTCATTCGTCTGGGATAATGCTTGCCAAGAAGTATTTGAAGAGATCAAGGAGTACCTTACACACCCGCCGGTTCCGGTAGCTCCAATATCAGGAAAACCTTTCCTGTTATATGTTCGAGCGATATATCATTCCTTGGGAGCGTTACTGGCCCAGAATAATGATCAAAACCAAGAACAGGCAATCTACTACATAAGCAGAATAATGATTTGGGTGAAGCACCATTACAACCCAATCGAGAAGGAATGCTCAGCATTGGTCTTCGCTGTTCAGAATATGCGACATTACCTCATGGGGCAACGCATTCAAGTTATCTCCAGAGTCAATCCTTTACGATTGCTGATGACAAGTCCATCTTCGCTGAACAGCAGACTAGCGAAATGGGCCATATTGCTCTCACAAAATGAGATGCAATTCATGCCACAAAAGGCGGTCAAAGGTCAAGTTATGGGGATTCCCTCGCCGATCATCCAGTTTCAGGAACTTCAAAACTTTATGACGATCTCCTAGATGAGATCGCTGAAGTTAACTTGATCAACACCTCCTCGAAAGAATAAGTGTAGCAGCTATTCTTTGACGGGGCGTCAAGAACGAATCCCGAGGGAAATATCATCACAGGCGTGGGGGTATTACTTATCTCCCCGCATAATTATGTGATTCTTATGCATTCTCGCTAACGGAGTCATGTTCCAACAACGTCTCGAAATACAATACTCTTTTGATTGGGATGCAACTTGCTGAAGAAATTGGAGTCAGAATTCTCGAAGTATACAGTGACTCAAAGCTCATCGTCAACCAAGTTCGCGGGGAGTACGAAGTCCAACATGAAGACTTGGTGCCCTATAACAACGCGACCATTATCATGGTAGAGAAGTTTGAAAACTTCTATATTGACCATGTACCACGACAACAAAATGCACATACAGATGCACTAGCGTCCCTTGCTGCTTTGTTGGCCCTTCCAGCCGGAGCTATCGAGAAAGTATTCGTATACAGTCGCGACTTGTACTGCTGCAAATTGGCCATTGAAGATAGTAAAACTTCAAGAGGAGACCTTCAAGTTAAAGAGATTCTTGAGACTTCGACAAGTATCGAACCAAGGGATTGGCGATTTTCTTACATCACTTCGTCTTATACGACATATTGCCGGATGACCCTAAGAAAGCGGCTTCCATTAGAAGGAAAGCTCCTCGATTCTATTATAATACGATCATGCAGACATTATATCACCGATCGTGTGATGAAATCCTGCTCTGATGCCTTCACACAAAGAGGCACAGAAAGTACTCAATGAAGTTCATAATGGTATGTGCTGAGCTCACCAACCCAGACCCAAGCCCGGAGACCGGCTCAGAAGACTTGGTTATTATTAGCTAAAGATGATCTATGATGCCATCGCCTATGCTAAGTGATGTCATGTATGTCAGATCCACGGTGACTTTGTTCATCAAGCACCGGGACATCTTCACCCAACGTCCTCCTCTTGGTTGTTTGAGATGTGAAGAATGGATATTATCGGACCAATCATACCTTCAACATCCAGATGACATCGATTCATCTTAGTCGTAACGGATTACTTCTCTAAATAGGCAGAAACTATTCCCCTGAAGGAAGTAAAGACACCAAATATGATCAAGTTCATCAAGCATCACGTGCTTTACCGCTTTGGTGTACCCCGACGAATCGTCCACAATAATGGGCCTCAATTCGTCAGCCAAGCATTCCAGCGATTCTGTAACAAATTTAGAATTCAAAATTTGTCATCAACAGCATACTATCCAGCCGCTAATGGCCTTACAGAAGCCTTCAACAAGACTATTGAGAAGCTTCTTAAGAAATTCGTTTTGAAAAGTCAACGCGACTGGAACGACAAATTAGGCGAGTGCTTATGGGCTTACCGCACAACGGTGAGAACCCCGACAAAAGTCACGCATTTTTCTTGGTGTGCGGATGTGAAGCTGTACTCTACTGGAGATCTAGATCCCATCTCTGCGAGTTGCTTTGACAACCAGAATGATGGATAAGGAGATGCACCGACTGCGTCTCCAGGAGTTGGAAGCTTTAGACGACAAATGTCTGCAAGCCCAGTAGCAAATCGAGCTCTATCAAGCTCGAATTACCAGAGCCTTCAATAAGAAAGTCAGAGAACAGATTTTTAAGAAAGGTGAGCTTGTCTTAGTAGTCAGAAGACCCATGTTTATAACTCATAAGACGAAAGAAAAGTTTCAACCCAAATGAGAAGGACCATTTGTAATAGAGTCAGTCTACTCAAATGGAGCATACCGCCTCATAACTCCAGACGGCGAAACACTCATGATGCCGATTAACAGCAGATTCTTAAAGAAGTACTATTCTTGACAGGATTCTTCTCATGATCAAGTGAACACTACACCTCTAATCAAAGCTTCCAGATCCATGATGTTTGGGAGAGTGCCAAAGAAGAGTTTCTTCCTTCAACGGATCGTATCACGATAGATCAACACCGAGCCGACCGAACATTGTTAGCATCACGATGCATGATGTTAACATTAAAGAGACAAAATGTGAAACTTTAGTTTTAGCTTTGTCACACTTCTCGCGATCAAGTCAACACGATACCTCTGATCAAAGCTTCCAGATCCAAGATGTTTGGGAGAGCGTCAAAGAAGAGCTTCTTCCTTCAATGGATCGCATCACGGTCGATCAACGCCGAGCCGACCGAACATTGTTAGCATCACGATGCATGTTGTTAACATCGAAAAGACAAAGTGCGAAACTTCGGTTTTAGCTTTGTCACTCTTCGCATGATCAAGTTAACATTGCACCTCTGATCAAAACTTTCAAATCCAAAATATGTGGAAGAGCGCCAACGAAGAGCTTCTTCCTTCAATGGATCACATCACAGTCGATCGATGCTGAGCCAGCCGAACATCTTTAACATCACCATACATGATGTTAATATCAAAAAGACAGTGCGAAACGTCATTTTAGCCTTGTCTCAAATACATCTACCTTACATCCGACGCCTTTGACGGCTAAAAGATAGAGGAAGTAGTTGGCATTTAAGTCCAACAGAAAATCTTCGACAACTCATCATGCTGAGGGGAATAGTATGACTAGCCCAAACTCAAACAGTAATTGGTAAAGGCATACTAAATCCGTTGATAGCTGAGGGTTTGCTAAAAATCCTGAGAGACCTACTCTCACTTTTTCCTCCAAAATCTCTTACCAATTCCGTCCAAGGAATGGTGAGACCTCAAAAGATATTGTAATTGTTTTCCCAGCGAAATAATTACAAACCAAACATGTCAAGTTAATATTATACCTCTGACATATCTCACTGTCAAGTTAACACTATACCTATGACAGTAACTTCTTTCAATATCCCCAGCAGATAAAATTTTAACTTGTCAATTCTCTTCAATAAAATGGCAAGTCTACCAAATTGCTCAAATCACAGAATCTCTTGGTCAAGTTAACACTACACCTCTGACCAAAATTGCTCATATCGCAATATAAATCTCTGTTAAGTTAACACTACACCTATGACAGTGATTCTCTCGATTTTCCTACCGAAATGAGACATTCGATGCTATGTTAATATCACACCTCTAACATCTATTTTATTTTCTAAGTTAAACACTACACCTATGATAATGATTCTCCCTCGAGCTTTCTTATCGAAGCGGAGATGTCAAATACTAAGTTAATATCATACCTCTAGCATTCACTTCGCTAGTAAGTTAATGACAGTGATTTTCTCTGTTTTCTCAATGAAAATGAGATCTCCTTAATACTAAGTTAATATCACACCTCTAGCATTCACTTCCTTGTCAAGTTAATATCACACCACTAACAATTTAATTTGCTTCCAATTGTAAATCCTAACCCGTCACATTAACATCACTCCTCAGATGGTAAAAAAAAAATCATAAATCCCCAGTGGATTTAATACCACTTGTTATTCTCATCAATAAGATAACAAGTCTACAAAATTCGCTCAAATTATGAATTCAACTTCTGTCAAGTTAACATTACACCTCTGACAGTAATCTTTTCAAATTTCTTAAATGAAAATTTTAAACTTTGAGTTGCTACGTTAATCATCACCTCTAGCAACTCAAAAGCAATATCTTACATTTGTCTAATTTTCAAAATACAAAGAGGAAAGTCAAGAGAAAGAAGAAGGCAAAATCATCACTTTTTATATCAAAATTAAAAGTGATACATGTTGGCCCAAAGGCCCATCACTCTAGTTTTGATGATGATCAACTCATGTAGTTATGGTACTAATGATCTTGTGTTTATTTAGTCTCAGATTTATGATCAAGATCTTAGTTGGTGTTTAGCTTCAACAAAGGATTTAAAGTCAAGTTTTGGATCTAGCACGGTTTGATTCAAGAGCTTGTGCATCAAGACCACATCAGGTACTCAAGAGAAGTCTACCTCGTTGGATCAAGTTTGGACCAAGTCAAGAAGATAAGAAGACTTCAAGTGAAGACTTCAAGAAGAAGACTTGAGTCTAGGTTTGTTTTATTAAGATTTTATTTTTAGATAAAATGTAAAGGATAGAATAGTTGGTGGATTGCTCAAGTATATTCTACACACACACATACTCTCTTGATTTAGATGAGTTTTCATAAAAGAATTTTTATTTTGGAAAAATACAAAAGAGTTTTCAATTTGGAAAAATACCGGTTTGGTTATTTGGAATTCAAAGTATATATGTTTTAACCAAAATCATATTTAGTCAAAAACATAGATATTTCATCATGTATGTGTAGTGGATCATATCCATATACTCTATGTTTTAAATGTGTTTAAAATATCTTGTTTTTGTATTTGGAGAAGTTTTGGAAAAATCTATTTTGGAAAAATACAGATTTTATTTTTAGCCAAAATTTCTAAGTTACAAAAATAGTTCAAATTGTTTGTAACATTTCTTGATTTTACTCAAACATGTTTGATTATCAAAGTATTATATTGAACCTATTTTTGTAGATTTTTCGTGAATTTATGGGATTTTATTTTAGTTAAAAAGTCTAACTTTCAAATCCCTAATTTAAGCCTGTCAGGCTCTAGCGGTCGACCGACCGGTCGACCGGACCAGAGGCCGGTCGACCGGAACGGTCGACCGATGTGCACAGATGTGCACAGGATGGGCCGGTCGACCACAACGGTCGACCGCCAGAGAGCAGCTGCTCTCTGGAAAGTGCCCCGGTCGACCGGGCGGTCGACCGGCAGAGAGCTGAGCTCTCTGTATCCTGGCCACGATCGACCGGCCGGTCAACCGCTGGCTCAACGGTCAGAAATCTGACCGTTGGCCGGTCGATCGGGCGGTCGACCGACAGGCCAGTCTGGCTCCCAACGGCTAGTTTTTCTAGCCCTATAAATTGGGACTTTTGGGGGCTGTTTTAGATAAGATTTTGAAGAGAGTTTTGGGCTAGTTTTGCATAACCATTTTAGTGGTTATATCCACATGTTTTAGAGCTACATTTTCAAATCAAAGAGAGTTTTATCAAGAGTTTCAAAAGTGATTTTCTTGTGTTTTCCTCCATCATTTCTATCCTAGTTTTCTCACACAAACACTTGAGCTATCCATTGATATATTCATCCTATAGGAGTGTTATTATGAGAGTTTTTGTTGGTGATCAAAGTGTTTAGATCACCAAGATTTCTTTCTTGTACTTTGAGGAGGCGGACATGTGTGTTCGCGTTGTTTCGGGTTCTAGTGTGAACTCCGTATTTGAGGTGCGGCCTCGGTGAGCTAGTGGGCTTGCGGTGTGTTCTTGCGGGAACAAGAGAGGGACTAGAGAGTCCAAGAGCTTGTAGGTATTGCGGTACCAAGTGATCCGGTGGGATCGATTTTAGTGGAAATCCTTCATAGTGTTGAAGGCGGGACGTAGAGCAAGTGTGCTCGAACCTCGAAAAAAATCTCCCGTGTGTTGCGATTGCTCTCTCTCTATCTCTTGCTTGTTTATATCTTGCATGCTTATATTGTGTTTATCTTTATTTGCTTGATATATATTTGTGCTCATATTGTTATATGCTTGGGGATTGTTTGCTAGCATTTGTATTCAACCAAGAGAGCATACGCGGCACCTCAACTCTTATCTAGAGGAATCTTGAGGAGTTAGTCCAGAGCCCTTCACGGGAATCCAGCTACACTCTTGTGTTATACGTGGTGTTTAGTTTAAGAAGTTTTAATTTGCATTGAATAGTTTTTAATTCCGCATTAATTGACCATTAGATTAGCCATCACCTATTCACCCCCCTTTAGGTGATTACAATTGGTATCAGAGCTAAGTGCTCTTGATTTGGGTCTTACAACCTAGAGTTAAAGATCCTCATTTTTTAGCTAATCACAATATTTGTACACACACCATGGATTTCATGTTACCTCCCACTTTTGACATTCTTAACATCCAAACTTAGAAGGTTAAGATGTCTTTGTACCTCAAAGGCCTAGGCATTCATGTTTATCTTGCTACAATTAAAGATTCATATGTTAACAATAGCAAGTATATTGAGGCTAACTCAAAAGCCATTCATGCTTTAAAGAATACCCTAAACAATGATTATTTATCTAGGGTTGCTAATCTTGATTCGGCTTTTGTAGTATGAAACTCTTTGATCTCCCTTGGCAAAAAGAACAATACTATGCGGGGAGCGACTCGGATGTTGGAAGTGACGCTTCCAACATGTGCTACATGGTCCAAGGGGATAACTCCCTTGAGGTAACTACCAAATCCGAAGTAGAAGAGGATGTTGATATATCTTATGATGAACTTGAATCATTTTGTCAACAACTTCTTGAAAAATATGAAATGCTTAGAAAAGATAACAAGAAAATGAAAAATAAGTTTGATTGCATGTTAAAAGAAAATGATTCTTTTAAAAATAAAGTTGCATGCTTTGAAAAAGAAAATGAAAGTTTAAAAATAAAAATTTTTCTTGCTTTCTAAATTGAATGATATGTGTAAAGGAAATACTTCTTTAAAAGAAAAATTGTTTTGGTGGAAAAACAAAAAGAAATTGCTTTGCATGAAAACACTTCTTTAAAAAGAAAAATAGTTGAAAAAGAAAGGTAAATGTTTCTAAAAAAAAAAAGGTTGTAGATCATGCTCTTCATGCAACAACCATTGATAAAAATGAAGTTAAATTTTGAAAAATAGAATTGATAGTTTAAGCTCAACTTTGAGTAATTGTGCATTTAATCATAAGAAATTGGAATCCTTGTTTCAAAAGAAACAAGTTTCCCATGTTCATGCACATCATCCACATCATGCATATGCACACTTTGCACGCCATGACCACACTCATACACATATGCATCCTAGAGTGTACAAGTGTACACATTGTGGCCGCAAAGGCCATTTAGCAAAGTTTTATTTTGATAAGATACATCATATTAATTTTGCTAACAAAAAGGTTTAGGTTCCTTACAATGCTAACCCTCATGGACCCAAAAAATGGGTATCAGAATCCCCACATTTTGTATTTGATATAGGTGCGGGCTCTCACAAAACGTGAGAGGGATGGTGCCTTGGTGGTGGTTGCACATGGACTTGATGGACACACATTTGATGCACCGCTATCAAGGAGGTTTGGTGGGATGACCACCATGTTTTGGGGATTTGGAGTATAGTTCATGTGCTGGTAACTATCTCTAAAACTCCTAGTTTATTTACATGCTTTTTCACATATGATATTTTTAGCATGTTCATATTTATTTGTTTTGTGCTTCATGAGGTAAAACATGGTTAGATGTAGTATTTGTCAAAACTTGGATATATATATGTATAAGTAGTGAGCAACATTTGATTCATATACGTTTGCACTTCATTGTTCATTTGTACTCACTATATGCACATGTATAGCCTAGTTTTGATGATTTCCTCATTTACACTTGTTTTGCCTATTTTCATATTTTACTTCATGTATATGCAATTTTTATTCAAATCTAATAAATATACATGTATACCCCATGAGTCATTTGCCTTCATGCAATTTACATTATGGACTCTTTTTGTTTGGGATATGTATGCATATTGTTAGGATTGGATAAAAACATACATATACCTAGAATTTTGTTTTTAGATGAAAAATGAATTTTTATGATTTTCATCTTTATATGAAAAATGAATTTTCATGATTTGTTTGATAAAATGATATTCATGTTTATTTTTGAGCTTCATTGATTATCTTTATGGAAATGCTAATTACATGACTTTTGTACACTCACACTTTATTTGTTTATTCATGACTATGTTTCATGATCATTTTGAGCTTTATGGATCTTGAGTGTTGAATTTTGTGTATTTAGTATGTTTCATATTAGACATATAATTTGGTTTCATATTTTGAAGGATCTTTAACTAGTGTTTTAAAAATTATTTTAACTAGTTACTTATTCTTCATTTGGTAGTGTTTTTCACTATAAATTTTTTTTAAACCCTATTTTTGAAAACCCTACCAATACCTCATGGGTGGACGGATGGGCGAGTATGCCTTGCAAGCCTTTTTGAAAACCTTTTTACCTTGTGCATATAAAGGATGGTAGGTTATGAGTTATTTACTTGATTCACATTGATATCTCAATTGATATTTTTTATATATACTCATATTTTCTATATATGTATGCTTCATTTCAACTTATATCAATTTCTATTGATATTATCATTCTTCATTCATATATATGATTTGTTTGTACTTAAGTTAAAATTAGTTACATGTTTAAAGCACAAAGTTGTTTGTGCTAAGCTTGATTCAA
>JAVJIF010016925.1:0-96426 GCA_038442645.1 Agave tequilana | reverse complement strand
CGCATAAATACTAAGGCTTGCTTAGGCCAAAGCACCTAGCTAATCAATAATTAGATTTGTTTATCTTTTTTTTTTAAAGGCATAAGAATCTTTATTTTTGAACCCTAAGTGTGTAAGTGTATAAGTGTGCATATTTCATTAAGGTAAAGATCAAGACTAAATTACTTTGACATATTTCTTCCTAACCCTAAAAATCAAATAAATAATCTTATTTTGACCAAGTATAAGAAATTCTAATTTGGATTTTCCTATTCCTTAAAATTAACTTAATTTCTTACAAAAAATATGTCAAAGTATTGTTTCTATTTTCAAAAAGTTTTTAAAGTAAAGAAAATGTTAAAAATTTTTTTTTAATAAAAGAAAAAACTAAGTTATGTTAGACCCTCCCCCACACCTATCTCATGCATTGTCCTCAATGTATGAATTAATGCATAGATGCATGAAAAAGACGAAAGGGAAGGAAAATGTTACCTTAAGGTGGTGTTCCGGTGGTGGTCTGATTGGTCCACGAAATGTGGCCCAATCAACTTTTCGTTGGGTTCGGAGGAACCCACCAGAATTTTCTTTAATATAACCCATTAAGATTGTGTGTATCCCTGAAGGATTTTTATTAAGTATTTGACCCCATCTAATTTCCAAATTCCATAACAAATTTCAGAGTCAAATTTGTCAACCACCTCGTCCCAGAATGGAGTGTGAAAAGATAGAATGATTGACGTTGTGGACTCAGGAAGTACGGGAACTAACACCGACTCAGGAAGGGACTTAAGTCAAGTAAAGGTTCAGGAGTCGAAATAGGTTCAGAAATTGGGTTCAAGTCAAGAAGTTGAAACTCAAGTCCACATGTATTTTCCAACAATGGAATGTGAACTAATATGGGTGATTCAAGTTCAGGAATGATAGGTGGAGGAATCAAAGCTGACTCTAAAATATTACTCAAGTTTAGTAACAAAGCAGGAGTCAATATTGATTCAGAAAGTTGAACTGGATCACAGATTTGAGGATCTAGGTCACATATCTCATTGAGTTCAATATCAAAAAATAGAGAACTTGCCAATTTATCAATGGAACTTTCAAGAGTGTAAAATTGGTCAAGTTCAATATGATCATCAAAAATGGGTGATTCAATTTCATAATGAATTGGCACAGGATCCAATATTGACTCGGGAAGAAGATCGAAATCAGGTGAGAACACCGGAGTCATTATTGAATCAGGAAGTAAAACTGAATCACTAAGTTGAGGTTCATGATCATATTCATTTTCAAGTTCGATTTCAGGAAAAGGATAACTTGCCAAACTGTCAAAATTTGGAGTTTGGGCAAGTTCAAATGATTGTTCTGAAATGGAACCTTGATTTCCAAAACAACCTGACTCGTCGGCTCTAACAGAGTGGTTAGTGACATCAGAAATGGGCAAACGGTGGGAACGTAGAGATTGGACCATCATATCTATGTCACGATTACGGGCGTTTTGAGCCTGAGTCATGGCTTCAAACATCTTTTCATAGTTGATAGGTTCATTGTTGTGATGAAAAGATGAAGAATTGTCTTGGAAGTGGTAGTGAAATTGTGAGTCCATTAGATTTTGAGATTTTGTTTGGACTCACGCATACTCATTTTCAAAATTGATGGTTTCTATTTTGGACTGGTGGATCTGAGTATGAATCTTGAAAATATTGTGGACTAGGTGGAGAAGAAGACAAGTTGGTTGAAAATTATGCTCGGGGGAGGTGAATCCCCGCTGACTCTGTGAAGAGTTGAAATCATTCTGGAAAATATAGTCATTAGATTGGGGGTATGGGTTATATTGATTCGGATAAGACCAATCCGGCACACTAGGTTGGTTAAAGTTATGATATGCCGGGTTGGTAATATCCGAAATGAAGTCGGTGTGTAATATGGATTATTATTGAAGTTGAAAAAATTGTTATTATAAGCCATATCACACAATGGAATACAAACAAAAAGAAAGAAAAACAAACAAAAAGGGAACAAAAAGGAAAAATTCTAAACTAAGTTAGGGTAGACCTATGACCTAGACGACTCCTAACTGATTAGATTGTCCACGGGAGGTCTAATGCAGACTTTGACCACAAGCTAATCAGCCAGGTCAGGTAAGGTTGGTGGGAGGTTTTCCGTCAAAGACGTTCCTTAATTAAATAACCACCAACCTTCGGGCTTTCGGCCCTCAATCCCTTCCTAGACACTGATTTGGCAGGAGTCAAGTTCCAAACCTTTCCCCCTTAGGATAATCTCCTAATTGAGTCCGAGATGTCCCTAGGGCCAACGTCTACTCATTTTTAGTTAGGCTTGGGTTAGTGAGTGCTTGGAATCTGATTTTGGGCTAAAGAAGGGTGATTAAATCCCCACCTTATCTTGTTAAGGGTTGGTGCCCTTAAAATCAATTTGTGCAAGTGTACATGATATGTAAATAAGATTCACTCAAAGCGATAAAAATCAACCAAGAGATGAGTCCTATTCTAGATGCAATGCAAACGTACCTTGCTCCAGCACTCTTCAACAGTAAAAATAAATGAATTGAAAAGACACGTGCCTAAAAATGCAAACGTCTAATCAATTTTTTAGCTTTTCAACAAACATTTTACTGTTGATTATTAGCAGGCTTATGTGATGGCATATAAGAAAAAAATAAATTTGCAGAAAACTAGAATTTGCAAAGCAAGCAGCCCTGCAAAAAGACAGTTAGTAGTCCACTCCTTTTTGCCGCGTTTTCGCGGCGTTGGCCGCGGATCCGCGGCAAAGCAGAGGGCACTTGGTCTCTGCTTTCTAGAGCAGAGGCCCAAGGCCACTTATATGTTACTGCAACTTTAATTTCCTGTTTTGCTTGCCTTAACCTGCAATAGAGAAGAAAATTCGTTTAGTTTTTAAAAATTTTTCAAAAAAAATCAGATTTCAATAAAAACGTTACCCTCCCGGCAACGGCGCCAAAATTTTGATTGATGCTAAACCTGCACACAAAATAAAGAATTTTAGATTTAGAATGAAGATGTGCAAGTGCTCAATTCTTACCGCTATAGCAAGTGGCTATGCGGGTCGTGATCCACAAGGAGGGTTTTGCGATAGAAGCGTTTACGATTCTTTATTGAAATCTTAATGAAGATAAAACGAAGATTATTCTTTGTTTAATGAAATGAAAAATGAAAAAGAATTATAGGTTAAAGTTGAAAGAAAACGGTAGATGAAGAAGGTGGAGAAAACCAGAAATGACTATTTACAAAGAAAGGGGAAAGAAAGCGACTATGTACAAATGAGTCGAAAAGAATGATTTAGAAGAGGTGATGATCTATACTAAAGAAATAAAAGAAAAGAAAGAAAGAAGAGTGAAGAAATACTTACCTAGTTGATTGATAACTTACCTGGAAACCTTTGCATGTTCTACCTTGCATTCGGAGGCGTTCAACGCATAGGTCATAAGATCGAGCTCAGTCCCTGTTCGCATTATATCATCAAGTCCTAGCAAGAATGAAGTGATACGGATCTTGAGGAGGAGATCGTCTTCATGAACTATCGTTGGCACTCACAAAGCATCGTTATACTTATGCTTCTGGCTTTACTTGCAAACTCATCAAAAACAAAGGAGGTAAAGTAGAAAGAGAAAGATGGAAACAAAGAAAATACGAACATAAAAAGAAGCATTTACCTTTATTTATTGCAGAGAAACAATGGAAGAAAGGAGGAGGGTACATCGGTGTCACTCTCAACATCAGCCTCTCTCTCTTACTTACATGAATCTTCATCTATTCTAAGCTTACATACAAATTACATCAAAAGAAAAGAAAAACCTAAACTACAAATGAAAATTAGTCTAAATCCTATCTCTGCATGGTCGTCCCATTTTGTGTGCACATACTGGCTTTTTATAGGCAAAAACCCTAACCATCAGGATCCCGGGGAGATCGGGGGAGCAAACGCTCCCCCTAACTCCCCAATAATGCCGCGGAAACGTGGCTTTGGCTGCGTTTTCGCGGCCCGGGTGTGGCCAGGTGGCCACACCCTGTTGGTAGGTCGCCCTGATTTCGTCTTCTGACTTTATCTGGAGTTGGATTTTCAGTTTGAGTCCGGGAGCATGACGAAATGGCCTTTGATTCTTGGCTTTAACCGATCGATTCTGAGAGGATTCTTCTCAACCAGTTTTCAACCTCTTGATTTTGCCCTGATTCTCTGAGCTCGAATTAACTCTGATTTAATTCAGAATTTTGGTGGGCTTTGGGCTCATTTCTCTTCATCTCCTTAAAGAATGGGCCTGCAAATAAATTAAGCAATTAATTAGGACAATGCAAAGTTTTATTCTATAACAAGTATGAAAATATGATACTAAATATGCAATATTAGCGACCAATCACTTTTCGAAAAAGAACTCATGTGTTTGGATGAACCAACTAGGGATCATTTGGTTAATTATACATTTCCAGGTGAAAGTGTTGATTTAAGCTTTGAGGAGATCTATGGAACTGAATTAGAATTCCTAGGCATTCATAATGAGGAAGTTCCAACTGAGAAGGGTGGTGGTGGTAAATTTTTGAATAATGATTGTAGCAATATGAGGAAGAAACATCTAAAGAAGGTGAGACTGGGGAGGCAGGAAGCTAAAATGACAAAACACTTGGCCGCCCCACTGTGCCCTATAAAGAGGACCCATTGGAATGATGGGAAGAGAGCTAGAGGGATAGGACCGAAAAAGCTCTAGGTATGGGTGAAACTTGATGTTGTACATATTTCTGTATAATATATGCACCTCTTTTACACTTCATTTCATGCATGTATACATTTCTTTCATACATTGGGGACAATGCATGAGATAAGTGTGGGGGAGGGTTCTAACACGACTGATATAAAAATATATATATATATATATAAGAAAAAAAAAACTTTTTGAAGGGGTAGAACAATTTTTGATATATTTTTTGTAAGAAATTAAGTCAATTTTAAGGAATAGGAGAATCATAATTAGGATTTCTTACACTTGGTAAAAATAAGATAACTTGTTTGATTTTTAGGGTCAGGAAGAAAATTTGTGAAAGTAATTTAGTCTTGATATTTACCTTGATGACATATCAAACAAAATACACTTACACACTTAGGGTTTAAAAACAGAGACTCTTATGCCTTATAAAAAATATGATGATAAAAGAAAAAAAACAAGTCTAATTATTGATTAGCTAGGTGCTTTGGCCTAAGCAAGCCTTTGTATTTATGCAAAAGATAATTAGATAAGTTTAAAAAAAAATGTGTATATACATCCTCTGATTAAGCTGGGTATTTATGCCTCATGAAGCATAAGTATTCACGCCTAAAAGGGGTACATCGTATAAATAAAAACCTTAGTTTCTTGGCCTTATCTGCTCGAGTGTTTAAGTCCTTAGGGGTGTTTTCTCACCTGGTACCCTAAAACTGTCCGGTTTGGGTGTCACCGACTGAATGCTCGTTACATGGGCAGATTAGAAAGCCTAATGAAATTGAGAAATAAATTTCACCAAAATAAATAAATATAAGGCATAGGAGTTAATGTTAAAAACCCTTAGTCAACTTCACAGTCACGATGGTGCATACGGCTCAGGGTAAATTAATAGACTAGATGAGCAGTACAATTTGACGCCTTACTTTAATTGATGACATGTTTTTGAATAGAGACTAAGTTTAGGAATGAAAAATTTGATATTCCTATAACTTATAGATTACTTAAAGCCTTACAAATATACTTCAAATATTTTCTCTTTTCAAAATGCTTTTCAAAATACTAACTTCTTTCTCTTTCTTTTTGGTTTTGTGGGTGCAATCCACTGAAACCCTTACGAGATAAAACTCGTCCTCTAGGGGTAACTTAGAGGTTTAACGGCTTGTTGCACATGCTCAGTGCAATCGAGTGACCTGCGAAAGTGGTCTAATTATTGATTAGAGTTAGTCTGATGTTTTGCTCGAGGGCGAGCAAAAGATAAGTGTGAGGGTGTGATTAGTCACATATATTGCATTTCATTGTCACCTTACTATGCTTTTTAGCTAATAAATCCTATTAATAAGTTTTCTTTTTCTTTGCTAAATGTAGGCCCAAGTGCTTAAAGAAAGAAAAGAGAAACAGCCCAAAGCCTACCAAATTCTGAAATAAATTCGAAATGAAGAAATCAGGGCTAAATCTTGGCATATCAAGAGGTTGAGAAGAATCCTCCCTGAATTGAGCGATTGAAGCCACACAATCAAAGGCTGTTTCGTCAACGTTTGGAGCAGAAACAAGAAAACCAGTAGAAGATACGGACATACAACAAACAGGAATCCTCCCCCAATTGGGTGTGGCCACCTGGCCACACCAGGGCTGCGGAAACGCGGCCCAAGCCGCGTTTCCGCGGCCAAGTAAGGGTTGTGGGGGAGCGTTTGCTCCCCCAATCTTCCCGGGATCTCCCCCTTTAGGTTTTTGACTATAAATATGAGTTTCAGCAAAGAAAAATGCAGCGAAGACTAGGATTAAGTTTTGTGTTTATTTTCTTGGGATTTAGGCTCTTTGTTAGCTAGCACAAAAGTAGTAATCTTGTTATTTACTTTGTAGTCCAGTATCAAAACTTGTGAGAGAGAGGAATTGAGTGCTTGTACTTGAAGATTGAAGTGACATCAATACAAAGTCGAGCCAAGTTTTCTTCCACTTGCAGTACGGTATGATTTGCATTATGTCTATGTTTTCTTCGTTGTTTTCTATGGATAACTAAATGGTTTTCTGGGCTCGCTATCACAACTCTCTCTTATTCTTCTTCTCTTCTGTTTTTAAAAGAAAAAGACCCAATGAATCATATGCATGCCTCACTTAAAAGCCTTTCTTTTTTGAAAGTGTTCTTGAAGGCACATGAGGATGGGTTTGGATTGTTGAATTCTCACTTCTTTCATGAACATCTCTTGAATTATCTTTACTTCATTCTTGCTTCTTTGCGCTTGATGTTTTAACATTCAATTCTAACGATTTCTTGAAGAAAAGACTCAACTCTTCTAACCATCTTATGTGCTTTACTTAAAGCTTTTTAAAAATTAACTTTAAGTTTTGCAAATGATCACTTTGAGGCACTTGATATTTTAATAGAGAATGAACAATTGAGTAGTGAGATAGTGAGCCCAGATTTGCTTCATTATTAAAAACAACAAAACAATTCTCAAGCTTTCTAAATCACCTTCTCCAAACCTTTTCTAAAAGTTATAATTTCTCTTTTAATCATCTCTTTCTTTCCATTCTCTTTTCCATAAAAACAAAACAAATACAATTCTTTATTTTTAAGCAATTCACCGAAACGCTTCCATCGCATTCCTCCTCGTGTACACGACCCGTTAGCCACAAGCTACACGGTAAACTCTTAAACTCTTTGATTGTTCTTTCTTTTAGCAATCAAGGAGAGACGTTAAGTTAGCTTCCCCTGCATACATGCATTATATGGAGAAGGGATGACTGGACCTTAACCCGCATAAAGCATAATATACAATGCATAAGCAGAGATGTTCAGCTCCCCTACACACGTGTATCACGTAAAGAAGAGAGGTCAAGCTCCTGAATGTGAGATACACTCAACATGAATCTATATATATAGAGAAAATATTAAACTTCCCTTACATATAGGCAATATATATCAACAAAATTTGAAACCACTTTTAAAACAAATTTTGAAATTTCTTGAAGTCAACAAAGTGAATTATGTTATCAATGAAATCAATTAGTAGTTGACAAAAAAAATGTTGGTACCACTTGTAGATAAATAAATTTTTTTGAGATACCAGTAGTAGATTTTTGATATCAATTGAAGGTGAAATATGAAGTACATTTTGATATCAAATAAATACCAATTGAAATCAATGCATAAGCTTGTAAAGATACCAATTAATATTTAGAATAAAATCAACGCTAACGTAAACATAATTTTGCTTTTAAAGTGTAAAGACATTGTAAAACAAGCACAATCAAATCATATAAATGTATGTATGAAAATGAAAATATTAATTGAAATTTGAAGTATACATATATAAGAAACACATATGAGTATACAAAAATAAAACTCTATGAAGATCATGTGTATAACTCATACCTACCACCCTATTCATGCACAAGTTTAAAAAGTATTCAATAAGGGTAGTTTGAAAACTCTATCAATTGGATGGGCGACCATGCCTTGTATACCTACCACTCTATTCATGCACAAGATGGTAGGGTTTCAAAAATCATGATTTGAAAATATTTTAGTATAGTTTGAAAACTCTATCAATTGAATAATAAAGACTAATTTTAAAGATAATTTTGAAAACTAGTACGAAATCCTTCAAGCAAGATATAATATGAATATATCCATGAGAACATGAAAATAACACAATAAATTACACTCAAAATCTATAAAGCACAAGAGATTATCATGAATTTAATATCATGAGTAAACAAGATGATATAGAGTGCAAAAATCATGAACAAATATGATCATTAGGGTAAATGCACGTACTTTAGAGTTAGGATATACACAATAACTAAACTATAGTAAGAAACAAAAATAATAGTCCATATAAATAAGGGTGTATCTCAAACACTATTTATGTATATCTCAAGTCTAATTAACATTGCATTTAACATAATAAACATGAAAAACATGAAAACCAATACATGCTAAAACATTCATGTAAAAACATGTAAACAAAATAAGGAGTTAGAGATAGTTACCAAAACCAATAGGACTAATCTCTAGGTCTCCAAACCATGGTGGTCCTCCCATCAACATCCTTGAAGGTGATGCATCCAATGTGGTGTCCATCAAGCTCAAACGCATCCATCATCAAGGCACCAAAACCCTCACGTCAAGTAAGAACTCACACCTACATCAAATACAATAGGGGTGAATTTTGGTACCCATACCTTTTTGGGTCCATAAGGGTTAGCACCTTTCCTAACCCAAACAAATTTATTTACAAAATTTAAATTATGTATTCTATTATAACAAAACTTTACAAGGTGGCCCTTACATTCACAATATGTACAATGTACACACTAACATACAGGGTATCATGTGTGTGAGTGTAGAAGCATGTGTATGCCGTGATTGGTGTGCATGAATATGTGAAACTTGTTTATTTCAAAACATAGATTCCAATTTCTTGTGATCCATAACACATTGGTTCAAAGTGGAGCCCAAACAATCTACACCCTTCTTCAAATACAAATATCATTTTCAATGATTGAAGAAGAAGTGGTGCAAGCAATATATTTATCAATAGAAGAGGAAGCAATAGAAACATGACAAACATGAGCATCAAAATCATTTTTCAAAGAAGCGTTTCCTTTGAAACAAATTTCAATTCTTTTGAAATTAAAGTAATTTTATTTTTCAAAGAATTGTTCTCTTTTAAAACAAAATCGAGTTTAAAGAAAAAATCTCATTATTCTTCAAAACATCATCACAATCATTTTTATTCTTTAAATTTCGTTTTCTTTTAAAGCAAGGTTAATTTGAGTTTTCAAGGAGTCTTTTTCATTTGAAATCTCAACCCTCTCTTGTAAAATCATGTTTAGCTTTGAAAACAGATTTTTATTTTTCTTCTTTTAATTTAAAATTCTTACTTTCAAAGCTTTGTACTTTGAAAGTAAGTTTTCACAAAATATAGATAGTTCTTCATTTAATACATGTGCATCCATGTTATCATTACAAGAAGAACTAGCACTATCATCTAGTTGAGTGTCCGAAATTACATCAAGGGAGTCATCCCCTTGGACTATGAAGCAAGCTTGGTCGGACTCTTCTCCACTAGATTCTTTGTTTGTAGCTCGGGAGAGGTCAATGTATTCTACACTGCAAAAGCGGAATCACAATGAGAAACCATAGAAAATTGATCTTTACTAAGTGTGTGCCTAAGTATCACTAAGGCTTGTGCATTGGACTCTATATGTTTGTCATTATCAAGATAAGATTTCTTGATAGTGGCAAGATAAACATGCAATCCTAGGGATTTAAGGTATGCACTCATCTTATACTTTCACATATCATTGTTGGCAACATCATACATGGGAGGGGTAAGAAAATCCATGAGTGTATAAACAATATGTGTGTAAATGCAAATCTAGATTAGCAATCCAACATCTCACTCCTAGGTGGTTAAACCAAATATCAGGAGCGTAGGCTCTGATACCAATTGAAATACACCTAGAGGGGGATGAATAGGTGTACTAACTAATCTAAAGACAAATGATGCAGAGTTTAAAACTCAATTACAACACACTATGTGCAACCAAGAGTGATCCCGAATTCCCCGTGAAGGGCTCTGAAACTACTCCTTGAGATTCCTCTAAATTAAGATTTGAGATGCTATATGAAGCTCTCTTGGTTCAACACAAGTGTGGGTACACACAAATTATATCTATCATATGAATAAGTGCAATATAAAGCAATGCAAGATATAAGAGAGAAAGAGTTTAGAGATAGTAGATCAAACGCAAACAATAAGATATGTTTCGAGGTTTGAGCTACTGTTCTACGTCTCCGCCTTCACACAGAAGGATTTCCACTATATCCACACATACCTTCCACAAAGGTACCTCTACTAAGGAATTACAACTCTACACTTGGAGTACACTACTCCTCTCTCAAACACAATCATGTCTACACAAGAGGGTTAGGCACAAAGCCAAAGCAAAGAAAAGATTACAATCTTGGTGATCCAATGATCACAAACAATACTTGGTGATCACAAAAAATCACAAACAATTTTTCTCACAAAAACAAGATCATATAGATAGGATAAAAGATGATAGCTCAAGTGTGAGAAAACAAAGTGTTTGGAAAATAAAATAAAAAAGAAAAGTACTTGAGAAAAACACTAAATAGATTTGTAAAGAACGATCAAAACCAATTTCCCAAAGACTTCCTTTTCTTTGATTTTTCCAACACTTTGAAAACAGATAAAGATAAAGATTTTAGACTCAAAAACTTCTTTTAGACTTGCTGCTGTTGAAGCTTACAAATTGAAAGATTTTGATAATGGATAACAAAGTGATACAGATGCATTTGGAGCTCTATCTCAAGCATTTATATAGAGTTCCGGTTGCTCAAACTCTTATTAAGATTTTGGCTATTTATGTGTATTTTTTAGAATTATTATTAAAAGCCTTGAACACACACACAATAGCCATATAATCGACTTGACCCTTGATATAGTCGACTAACATTTCACCTAGTCGACTTGACTTATTTCCCAGTTGACTAAGGCCTTCCACAAAATATTCCTGCTCTCTGTTTATTGTCTGTCATCATTATTAGTCGACTTTCCCTAGGACTAGTCGACTAACCCTTGATATAGTCGACTAACCTTATTCTTCTAGTCGACTAAAAACAGTTTCCAGAAACTTATTATCCGTATCAGTCTTGATATAGTCGACTTGCCTCCTATATTAGTCGACTAACAATGACAAAATTTATTCTTCTAGTCGACTAACCTCATATCCTAGTCGACTAATTGCAGTTTCTGACTGTTGTACAGTTACTGATTTCTGGTGTTTTATCTAACGTTTTAAATTTCAAATTTGAATTGATAACTTCCCTAACTGACTATAGATTTTACCTATAAATAGGGATGTTGTTCTAGGATCAATTCACCAATTCAAAACACAAGTTTTCTGCCTAAAAATTCTGTTCAAAATTCTGTTCTTCTGAAAACTTGTTTCCACTTTCTGTTTCTTCACTAATTCCTACCTATTGTGAAGATTTCTGAAAGTCCACCTATAAGAGACCTTGTCCACAATCACATACAGATTCAAGGCTTATAGGATTGATTGTAATCATTCAAAGAGGAGCATTGTACAAGAGCGTCTTCTTGGTGTAGAAGAGAAGTTGTACAAGGTGTTGTCTTCTTGGTTGTAAGAAGAGTTGTACACATTTGGCAAAGGGTGTTTTGTCAAGTAGTGTACAGGTATTGGTATTGGGTGTATCCAAATAAAGAAAGGAATATCTCAAGCGGATTGCTTGGGGACTAGACGTAGGTCACAAGGATCGAACCAGGATAAATCTCTTGTCTTTGCGTTTGTATTTTTCTGAGTTTTATCTTGTAAATTTTTATTTCCTGCAAGTAGTTTTATTTAAAAAGTTATAAACACTATTCACCCCCCTCTAGTGTTTGTGTTGCTTGTTTATAGATCCTATACTTGGTATCAGAGCAAGGATGGCAACGGAGTTCCCTTCATCACAATTCAAAGAAGAAAATTCTACACAACGTCCACCGCTATTCGAAGGATCGAACTACAACTACTGAAAGTGTAGAATGAAAATCTACTTGCAGTCCCTCAACTATGAACTATGGAACAAAGTGAAAGCACCGTACACCAAGCCGACAACCAACTACACTGCTTAGAGTGATGATCAAAAGAAGAATGCCAACCTTGATGCCAAAGCGATGAACGCGTTATTCTGTGCCTTAACCAAAGAAGAATTCAATCGTGTGTTAACAACCACATCTGCAAATCAAATATGGTACATATTATAGGTAACACATGAAGGTACTATTGGCCCAAGGTTACAATCAACTGATTTTTGAGTTTTGATGATTACAAAACATATATAGTTATTTGTACTAATCATTTTTAGTGTTTAAGTGTGTTTCAGGGTTCTAAGGATTCATGGTGTGCTCTTCCCTAAAGGAAGATCGTTTTGACTCAAGTTGGTTCATTTCGGGTTCAAGATACAAGATTTTCAAGATCACATATGGAGGAGCCCACTTGAAGACTTTGTAGTCACCTAGAACCTATGTAAGACTTAGTTTGTTAAAGAATGAGGTTGTGTTAAATTGGCTCAAGCAAACACACACATTTTCCAAAATACGGTTTTTTTTTTTGGTTTTTGATTTAAGTTCATGCTTTGATTTCTATACATGACTCAAATTTTTATAAATTTTATATCTTATTTACATCATGTATACCTACCTTTTCAGCATGATACTTAGTCATATTTCCTTACAAAATTAATTTGAAAATTTTCCAAAGTTCAGGAAAAATCCTATAAAAATTCTGTTTCAGGCCTGTCGGTCGACCGGGCCGGTCGACCGGTCTATTCCAGGCCTGGCCGGTCGACCGGGCCGGTCGACCGAGCCTTGAGACCAGGGCGTGCATGTTTTGTGCATGTCTGTCGGTCGACCGACCGGTCGACCGACTGGAACCACTTTGCTCTCTGTTTCTTGTCGGTCGACCGATCGGTCGACCGACAGTTCTAAACAAAATTTTCTTTTGGCTTCCGATCGACCGACCGGTCGACCGAGTCCAATGGCTAGTTGCCAATTGGACTGCCGGTCGACCGGGCCGGTCGACCGACAGCCGTCTCCAGCCGCCAACGGCTAGTTTTATGAGATTGTCTCTTGAGATTTCTTGGAGATTTTGGTGTCAGCTATTTCTGAATTTTTGGCAGCTATTTTCTGACCTATCAAGCTAGTTCTAATCATATTTTGATCTCCTCTAATCCCTATAAATAGTGGGGATTGGTCTCTTGCAAAAGATAAGAAAATACCTATTATTTTCAAGTTTCAAAAGAAAGAAAAAGTGTTTCAAAGCATTCAATTCTCTTTGAGCATTCTTGGCTACTGATTTTCAGTTCTTTTTCAAAGCAATTTTTCTTCAACTGAGTTTGTTTTTCTCACTACACTTCTTGAGCCAAAATATCCTCCTCATTCTATAAGGAAGTTGTAAAGAGAAGTTTGTGATCCCTTGTTGATCACTTGGTTACTTGTTCTTCTTGCATTGTGATTCCTCTTCGGTAGAGGATTGGATTGGTGGAGTTCGGTACTCCGATCTTCGGTAGACCTCTTGTAATTGGTGGAGTTCGGTACTCCGGTCTTCGGTAGACCTTGTAATTCCTCGGTGGATATAGTGGAAATCCTTTACGGCGGAGAAGGCGGGGAGTAGAGCGGTGGCTCGAACCTCGAAACAAACCCTTGTGTTTGCGATTGATTTCTTTTCTTTGCTACTCTTTATTGCTCTTCAATTCTAGCTTGTGATATTGCTCTTTATTTCTAACTTGTGTTATATCTTGTGTGCACTTTATCATTGCATCCTTTTCATTCCTTGCTAATTTGTCGATCAATACTCATACAACAAGATTGCAATACGCACCTCAAACTCTTATCTAGAGGAATCAGGAGGAAGGAGTTCAGAGCCCTTCACCGGGTATTCGGCTTCTAGTCTTATTTTGGGCGATCGTTGCATCATTTTTCATACTTGTTTAAAAAGATCTTTAGATTAGCTTTAACACCTATTCACCCCCCCTCTAGGTGTTTTTTCAATTGGTATCAGAGCATTGGTCTCTAGGCTCTTGGCTTAACAACCTTAGAAAGATCCTTATTGCTAATCTTAATATTCATTTTTCATACTCATTCACTTAGTAAAAATGGCCGAAGGAATTAAGAACCCACCAACGTTTGATGGCCTTAACTTTCCCATATGGAAGGTTAAGATGACTGTATTTTTGCAATCCCTAGGAAGCCGGGTTGCAAAGGCGGTGACCAAACCATTTAGTGTACCCACCGGTGATGAGGACACTTGGTCCGATATTGAGACTAAATAATTTGATGCTAATGCTAGGGCACACTATGCATTCCTTCAAGCACTTAATGATGATGATATCTCTAGAGTTATTCATTGCAAATCCGCTCATGAGATTTGGACTCACTTGCTTGTCACACATGAAGGGACTTCACAAGTAAAGAGGGCAAAAATTGACCTTCTTCGGTCCCAATATGAAAATTTTTCTATGCAAGAGAATGAAACCATAGATGATATGGTTACAAAATTTACAAAGATTACTAATGGACTTTCTTCTTTAGGTGACGAAATTGACAACGACCAAAGAGTAAGGAAGATCATTCGGGCTCTCCCTCCATCTTGGGAAGTCAAAGTCACTACCTTGAAGGAACTTAATGACAAGGAAGAGATGGAGCTTATAGGTCTCATTGGGAACCTAAAGACCCATGAGATGGAGAGGAAAGCAAGAGAAGAAATGGCTCCCTCCAAGAAGAAAACTATTGCCTTCCAGAGTCATTCCACATCCTCCGACGGAGACGATGAAGAAGAAGATGATGAGGAACTCTCACTTCTTGTTAAGAACGTTCGGAGAATGTATCACAAGGCAAAGTTCCAAAATAAAAGGAGATGGCAAGGTAAAGAAGACAATAAAATCATTTGTTTCAATTGTGGGAAGACGGGTCATATTGTTGCGGAATGCCCGGATAAAGTCAAGCCTTCCACCTCCAAGAAGCCATACAAAAAGAAAGCACTAAGGGCTACTTGGGATTCCGAGAGTGAATCCGAGGAGGAAGTCGACACCGCCAAAATGTGCTTCATGGCAAATGAAAGCACAAGCAAGGTAACTCCCAACACTTCTTTTGATTGTGAGCTTTCCATGGATGAACTAGGAGAAGCCTTTGAATAACTTTCACATAACCATGATTTTCTTAAAAAGAAGTATTTGAAAATGAAAAAGGAAAATGAATCTCTAACTAATAAGGTTTTTACTCTTTCAAAAGAAAAGGATAAATTGCTTTCAACTCTTGTTTCTACACAAAAAGATTTTGAGAACTATAAAATATCTTGCAAAGGTAAATTTCCACAAATAAATGAAAATGATATTTCCATGCTAAAAGAGAAAATTGATTCATTAGGAGTAGTCTTGAAAAAATGTGAATTTGATAAAAATAGACTAGAGGCTATGTTTCTTAAGAAACTGTAAGTTCACCTAGAGGGGGGGTGAATAGGTGATGGCTAAACTAAATGTCACTTAAAGCCAAATAATGCGGAATTAAATACAAATATGACCTAATTAAATCTTATACACTAAACACCACGTATAACCAAAGAGTGTTGCCGAATTCCCCGTGAAGGGCTCTGGACAAACTCCTCTAGATTCCCCTTGAATGGGTTGAGGTGCCGCGTTGGCTCTCTTGGTTGAATACAAGTGTTAGCAAGCAATCCCAAGCAATATAACAATTAAGCACAAATGAATATATCAAGCATATAAAGATAGACAATAATTGAATGCAAGATATAAACAAGGGAGAGAGAGAGAGAAATGGCAATCGCAAACACAAATGGTTTGTTTCGAGGGTCGAGCACACTTGCTCTACATCCCCGCCTTCGACACACGAAGGATTTCCACTATGCAAGATCCCAATGGATCTCTCCCCGGTGCCGCAACACCTACAAGCCCTCGGACTTTCTAGTCCCGTACACACGCAAGCCCACCGGCTCGCCGAGGCCGCACCTCGAACAACAAGTTCGCACCCGAACTCGAAACAACGCGGACACACACGTCCGCCTCCTCAAGGTACAAGAAATGATCTCTTGGTGATCTAAACACTTTGATCACCAATAAAAGCTCTCACTACAACACTCCTAAGGATTGAATAATCAATGGATGCTCAAGTGTTTGTGTGAGAAAAACAAGGAAGAGAATGGTGGAGGAAAACTCAAAGAATCACTTTTACACTCTTGATAAATCTCTCCTTTTAATTGGAAGTATTTGCTCTAAATTTTGTGGAGAAAAACCTCTAAAATGAATAGGAAAAAACTGGCTCTAAAAGTCTCCAAAATCTTGTTCCAAAACAATGACAAGACCCTCAAATTTATAGGCCAGAAAAATATAGCCGTTGGGGTCTGTCAGGCCTGCCGGTCGACCCGAGCGGTCGACCGCCAACGGTCAGAAATCCGACCGTTGGAGCCACGGTCGACCGCCAGGTCGACCGAACCACTGGAGCAGAGAGTCGAACTCTCTGTCGGTCGACCCGTACAGTCGGCCGAAATTTCCAGAGAGCAGAGCTCTCTGGAGCGGTCGACCCGTACGGTCGGCCGTCCTCCAGTGCACAAAGGCGTGCACGTCTGTGCACGTCGGTCGACCGAGCCGGTCGACCGACTTCAGGGTTAGTCGACTATAAAGGTAGCAAGTCGACTAGCTGAAGCCTGAAAACAGTTTTTCTGGGATTTTAAAACTAAGTCTTTTGGTTCACATAAAATCCCATAAATACATAGAAATTCTACAAAAATAGTTTTACCAATATACTTTGATATACAAACATGCTTGCACAAAATCAAGGCATGTTATAAAAGATTGGACTATTTTTGTAACTTGGAAATATTTGGCTCATGTGAAAACTTGTATTTTCCAAAAAACTTATTTTCCAAAACTCTTCATCAAATACAAAAACAAGATATACTTTTAAAGCATAGTGTGTATGGATATAATCCACTACACAATCAAGATGAAATATCTATGTTTTTGGCATTAAGCATAAACTTGGTTTTGGTTGAAAGATGTAAACATGAATATCAAAAACCAAATAGTATTTTGTCACAAAGAAAAATCTTTTCTAAACTAAAAAATCTTTTATGAAAACAATTCTATCAAGAGTGTGTGTGTATATGTACTTGAGCAATCCACCAACTACTCTATCCTTTACATTTTAACTAAAAACAAAAATCTTATACCTAAACACAAGTCTTGATCTTGAAGTCTTCCCTTGAAGTCTTCTCATCCTCTTGACTTGGTCCAAGTGCAATCTAATGAGCTCAACAAATTGATGTGGTCTTGATGCATAGGCTCGTGAATCAACCGGTGCTAGCTCCAAAACTTGTCTTAAAATCCTTTGTTGAAACTCCACACCTACTAAGATCTTGATAATGAATCTGTCACTAATTAAACACAAGATCATTAGTATTATAACTTCATGAGTTAATCATCATCAAAACTAGAGTGATGGGCCTTTGGGCCAACAATCCCCCTTTTTGATGATGACAAAACTCATGAAGTTATATATGCATGGATTAAAGTAAAGCTTCAAAGAAGCTCTCCCTTAACTCATGCATACCAAATAAACAATAGATATGGCAATGAGGCACATGAATATGTATGCAAGTATGGAGATAAAACATGCAACAAGCATAAATCAAAATCTTTTTCTCCTATTTGCAATACAAAAATATATATGCATAAACATAAATCTTATTCAACCATGCATATAAACTCAAAATCTTTCTCCCCCTTTTTGTCAATCATCAACAAAGGGTTCAAAGTGAAATTAAATCAAACAAATTTTTCTTCCCCTTTTTTTTGTCAAAAACAAAGAGATCAAGAAGGGGTAATACAAATCAATCAATAAAAATTTATATGCGATATACATTCATGAAGAGGAAGACGCTAAGTTAGCTTCCCTACACATATGCATTACATGAAGAAGGGATGACAAGCCCTAACACACATAACACATATTATGTAATGCATAAGAGGAGATGTGAAGCTCCCCATACATACGTATATCATATAAAGAAGAGTTGTCAAGCTCCTCAATTTATAATATACTCAACATGAATCTATATGTAGAAGAGATGTTAAGCTCTCCTTGCATATAGACAATACAAATCAAAAATTTTGAATTTCTCTTATCAAACAAAATTTTGAATTCTCTCGATAAAACAAATTTTGAATTTTGATATTAATTTTGAAAATGATCAATTGTAAAATAGTGATCAATAGTAAGATAATGATTAACCATATTGATACCAATTTAAAAACTAATGCATAAGCTTGAAAAATAAGATTTGAATTTAGCTTAGCATTAATAACCTATGTGCTTTAAATATGTAAGACAATTTTAACTAGGCACAAATATCACATATATGTATGAAAAAGGGAATACCAATAGAAATTGATATAATTTGAATTTGAAAGCATACATACATATAATCAAAACATGAGTATATATAAAAAGAATAATCATATTGATACCAATTGAAATGATCCAGTGATACCAATTGACATAAGGTAAGTTCAAGTGTATATCTCATTGTATAATCTACCACAAAAATTTTTTTTTTTAAAAAAAAAATTATATTTCAAGGTATATGTATGTTTTGACAACATAAGAAGTATGCACACATATCCCAAAACACAATTGAGTCCATATATATAGATTTGCATGAAAGGCAAATGACTCAAGAGGTATACATGTATATCTTAAAGTTTGTCAAAATACACATATACATGAAATGAAAGCACATGATCATAACACAAATCCAAAAAGGGAATACAAGTTTAAAAATGTAGGATTATCAAAACCAAGCAATACAAGCACATTTCATGGGTTCAAATAAGCATTCAATCACAAATATAAATAGATTTATTTGTGGCCCACGATATGTACAAGTATAAATCCTAGTGTTGACAAAAACTAACATATAAACTAATATTCAAATCATGAAGCATCAAATAAATTTTGAGAACACAAAAGAATTTATGATTGAAGAATAGTAAGATCATGTGTATGTCTCATAAACTAATTTGAAGAACAAATAACTAGTTTAAATAGATTTTTGACAAACTAGTTAAAGATCCTTCAAATACATCAAATCATATGTTTTTCATGAATTATACTAAGTACATAAAAAATTCAAGCACTCATAGTCCATAAAGCTCAAAATTATCTTGAAAAATAAAAGATGAGTGTTCAAAGGTTATGTAAATGGCATTTTCATGAAAATAGACAATGAAGCTCAATCAAACATGAATCTCATTTTTAGACAAGACATGAAATTTTTTTTTTATTTTATTAAAAACAAATCATGAAATTTTTTATTTTTCATCTTAAAATAAACTTCAAGGTATATGTATGATTTATCCAATCCTTAACAATACACATACATATCCCAAATATAAAAGAGTCTATTAAATGTATTTGCATGAAAGCAAGAGACTCACGGGTATACATGTATATTTAGATTTGAATTAAAAATACATATACATGAAGTAAAGCATAAAAATAGGCAAAACATGTATAAAAGAGAATCAACAAAACTAGTCTATACATATGCATATAGTGGATACAAATGAGCATGAAGTTCAAATATATATGAGTCAATTGTAGTTCACTATTCATATATGTATAAATGCAAGTTTGACACATTCTACATCTAAGCATGTAAATACCACATGAAGCATACAAAAATATGAATATGCTATGAATATGATAAATGAACTAGCATGTACATAAAAAGTAGGAGTTTAGAGATTGTTACCAACTCCAAAGCTCCTAACATGGTGGTTGTCCCACCAAAGCTCCTTGATAGTGATGCATCCCAAAGTATGTCCATCATGTCCAAGTGCATCCACTACCAAGGCACCGATCCTCTCACGTTTTGTGAGAGCCCTCACCTACATCAAAAGCAAATGGTGGGGGTTTTGGTACCCATATTTTCTTGGGTCCTTGGGGGTTAGTCTTGTAAGGAACCCAAAATCTTTTATTTTTAGCAAAATTAAAATAATGCAACTTGTCATAACAAAATTTTGCTAAATGGCCATTGCGGCCACAATGTGTACATACGTACATCTTAGTATGCTTATGTGAGTGTGTATGATCATGGTGTGCAACATAAGCATGATGATATGCATGAAAGGATGGAGTTTGTTTCTTTGAAAACATAGACTCCAATCTAGTATGATTGAATGCACATGTGCTCAAATTTGAGCTCAAATAATCCATTTTATTTTTCAAATCTTTAATCTCATTAGTGGTGGCATGTAAAGCATGATGAGATAAAGAATCATTTTTCTTTTTTTTTTTCGAAACAAAATCCTTTTCTTTTTCACAAATTTTTCTTTTTAAAGACTTATTTTCTTGAAAAACAACTTCCTTTTATTTTTCCACCAAATCAATTTTATTTTTCAAACTTGTGTTTCCTTCACAAAGATCATTCAATTTAGACATGAGGGAAACATTCTCATTATTCAAAACATCCTTTTCTTTTTCTAAACATGCAATTTTAGTTTTAAAAGAATCGTTCTCTTTTAGCATGCAATCAAAATTCTTTTAATTTTCTTATTATCTTTTTCTAAGCATGCAAAGTTATCTCTAAAAGAATCATGTTCTTTATGCATGCAAGCAATGTTCTTTTTCAAATTTTTATTTTCTTTCTTAAGCATGTCATATTTTTCAAGCACAAGTTGACAAAAGGTAGTAAGCTCATCATATGACATGTCTTCATCATCGGATTCGGAGTTTACCTTAAGGGGGTTATCCCCTTGGACCATATAGCATGCGTTGGAGGTGTTGCTTCTAACGTCCGAATCGCTCCCGGCAAAGTATAGATCCTTTTCATCAAGGGAGGTGATGATGTTCCAAGCTACAAAAGCCGAGTCAATGTTAGCAACCCTAAATAAGTAATCATCATTTAGGGTACTCTTCAAAGCATTTAGGGCTTTTGCATTAGCCTCAATGTACTTGCTATCATTAATATAAGAATCTTTAATTGTAGCAAGATAAACATGAATGCCTAAGGCCTTGAGGTACATAGACATCTTAACCTTCCAAATTTGGATGTTAAGAATGTCAAAAGTGGGTGGTGACATGAAGTCCATGGTGTGTGTACAAAATATTGTGATTAGCCTAAAATGAGGATCTTTAACTCTAGGTTGTTAGACCCAAATCAGAGTACCAAGCTCTGATACCAATTGTAAGTTCACCTAGAGGGGGGGTGAATAGGTGATGGCTAAACTAAAGGTCACTTAAAGCCAAACAATGCGGAATTAAATACAAATATGACCTAATTAAATCTTATACACTAAACACCACGTATAACCAAAGAGTGTTGCCGAATTCCCCGTGAAGGGCTCTGGACAAACTCCTCTAGATTCCCCTTGAATGGGTTGAGGTGCCGCGTTGGCTCTCTTGGTTGAATACAAGTGTTAGCAAGCAATCCCAAACAATATAACAATTAAGCACAAATGAATATATCAAGCATATAAAGATAGACAATAATTGAATGCAAGATATAAACAAGGGAGAGAGAGAGAGAAATGGCAATCGCAAACACAAAGGGTTTGTTTCGAGGTTCGAGCACACTTGCTCTACATCCCCGCCTTCGACACACGAAGGATTTCCACTATGCAAGATCCCAATGGATCTCTCCCCGGTGCCGCAACACCTACAAGCCCTCGGACTCTCTAGTCCCGTACACACGCAAGCCCACCGGCTCGCCGAGGCCGCACCTCGAACAACAAGTTCGCACCCGAACTCGAAACAACGCGGACACACACGTCCGCCTCCTCAAGGTACAAGAAATGATCTCTTGGTGATCTAAACACTTTGATCACCAATAAAAGCTCTCACTACAACACTCTTAAGGATTGAATAATCAATGGATGCTCAAGTGTTTGTGTGAGAAAAACAAGGAAGAGAATGGTGGAGGAAAACTCAAAGAATCACTTTTACACTCTTGATAAATCTCTCCTTTTAATTGGAAGTATTTGCTCTAAATTTTGTGGAGAAAAACCTCTGAAATGAATAGGAAAAACTGGCTCTAAAAGTCTCCAAAATCTTGTTCCAAAACAATGACAAGACCCTCAAATTTATAGGCCAGAAAAATATAGCCGTTGGGGTCTGTCAGGCCTGCCGGTCGACCCGAGCGGTCGACCGCCAACGGTCAGAAATCCGACTGTTGGAGCCACGGTCGACCGCCAGGTCGACCGAACCACTGGAGCAGAGAGTCAAACTCTCTGTCGGTCGACCCGTACGGTCGGCCGAAATTTCCACAGAGCAGAGCTCTCTGGAGCGGTCGACCCGTACGGTCGGCCGTCCTCCAGTGCACAAAGGCGTGCACGTCTGTGCACGTCGGTCGACCGAGCCGGTCGACCGACTTCAGGGTTAGTCGACTATAAAGGTAGCAAGTCGACTAGCTGAAGCCTGAAAACAATTTTTCTGGGATTTTAAAACTAAGTCTTTTGGTTCACATAAAATCCCATAAATACATAGAAATTCTACAAAAATAGTTTTACCAATATACTTTGATATACAAACATGCTTGCACAAAATCAAGGCATGTTATAAAAGATTGGACTATTTTTGTAACTTGGAAATATTTGGCTCATGTGAAAACTTGTATTTTCCAAAAACTTATTTTCCAAAACTCTTCATCAAATACAAAAACAAGATATACTTTTAAAGCATAGTGTGTATGGATATGATCCACTATACAATCAAGATGAAATATCTATGTTTTTGGCATTAAGCATAAACTTGGTTTTGGTTGAAAGATGTAAACATGAATATCAAAAACCAAATAGTATTTTGTCACAAAGAAAAATCTTTTCTAAACTAAAAAATCTTTTATGAAAATAATTCTATCAAGAGAGTGTGTGTATATGTACTTGAGCAATCCACCAACTACTCTATCCTTTACATTTTAACTAAAAACAAAAATCTTATACCTAGACACAAGTCTTGATCTTGAAGTCTTCCCTTGAAGTCTTCTCATCCTCTTGACTTGGTCCAAGTGCAATCCAACGAGCTCAACAAATTGATGTGGTCTTGATGCATAGGCTCGTGAATCAACCGGTGCTAGCTCCAAAACTTGTCTTAAAATCCTTTGTTGAAACTCCACACCTACTAAGATCTTGATAATGAATCTGTCACTAATTAAACACAAGATCATTAGTATTATAACTTCATGAGTTAATCAACATCAAAACTAGAGTGATGGGCCTTTGGGCCAACAGAAACAAGTCCCTAAGAAACATACACATGCTATTCATGCTCATGCTCATAGATCACAATCTTTACATCATGCCAAACACCCTAAATATGTCCACACACACATCATGCATACATGTATGGTAAAGTATTTTCATGCACATATTGTGGCCGTAAAGGTCATTTAGTTAGATTTTGCTATGATAGACTTAATGCTTCACATCATAATGTTTGGGTTCGGAATACTAACTTTCAAGGACCCAAGAAAATTTGGGTACCAAAGTCAACGAATTTGTTAAATGATGTAGGTACCTTCCAAGGCCCAACGGCGTAAAGGATTGTGGTATCTTGATAGTGGTTGCTCAAGGCACATGACTTGGGATATCAACAACTTTGCAACCCTATCAAGATACCATGAAGGTGGCACCGTCACCTTCGGAGATGATGCCAAGGGAAAAATCATCGGTATTGGTAATGTTAAACTTGGTACATCCCCTTTAATAGAAAATGTTGTTTTGGTTGATGGCCTCAAGCATAACCTCTTGAGTGTTAGTCAACTTTATGACAAAGGTTTTGATGTTGTTTTTGATAATTTAGCTTGTAGAGTTATTGATAGACAATCTAACATATGTATATTTTCTGGTTTTCGTGAAAGCAATGTATACATGATTGACATGTCTAATATGTTATGCAATGCTACATGTTTGAAAGCCCTCGATGATGACTCTTGGTTGTGGCATAGAAGATTAGGCCACATTTCTTTTGACCATCTATCTAGATTAAACAATAAGGAAATGGTGAAAGGTATTCCTTGCTTGAACTTTGAAAAGGACCGTGTTTGCGACGCGTGCCAACTTGGGAAACAAACCAAGTCCTCTTTTAAGTCAATCAAGGATATCATGACATCACATCCCTTGGAGTTGATCCATATGGATTTGTTTGGTCCTACCCAAACCAAAAGTCTAAGTGAGAATCGGTTTGCTTTTGTTTTAGTTGATGATTTCTCGCGTTTTACATGGGTTTTCTTTTTAGAGCACAAAAATCAAGCCTTTTCATATTTTCAAGTCTTTAAGAAAAGAGTTGAAAAGGAAAAAGATTCTTCTATTTTAAGAATAAGAAGTGAAAGAGGTGGTGAATTCAATAACCTACCCTTTACCACTTTTTGTAAAGAACATGAAATTAAGCATGAACTATCTTGTCCTAGAACTCCACAACAAAATGGAGTCGTTGAGAGGAAAAATCGGACATTACAAGAGATGGCTAGGACAATGATTAATGAATATGGTCTCCCTCATTATCTATGGGCCGAGGCTGTTAACACATCTTGCTACATATCAAATAGAGTTTTTTTATGCAAAAATACTTCAAAAACATCTTTTGAGATCTATTTTTCTAGAAAGCCAAATGTTTCATATTTTAAGGTTTTTGGTTATAAATGTTTTGTTTTGAATACTAAAGATAATTTAGGAAAATTTGATGCAAAGTCTTATGAAGTAATTTTTGTTGGATATTCTAATACTAGTAAAGCTTATAGAGTTTTCAATAAGTCAACTTTAACTATTGAAGAATCTATTCATGTAAAGTTTGAGGAATCTAATGTGTTTGTTAAGAATGTTATAGAAATAGATTCCCTAAATGAGGACATGGAGAGAGCTACTTTGAAGGACTCACCTACTATTGAAGACATGCCAAAGGATGATGGAGGAAATGAAGTTCAAGAAAATGAGGCTCAAGGAAATGAAAATCAAGAAGTTGAAGTGGAGCCTACTCAACCACTTCCAAAAGATTGGAGATACAATCCACAACATCCCAAGGATCTTATTATAGGTGAAGTATCTAAAGGGGTAAATACTCGTTCTAAACTTCATGACTTTTGTGGACACTATGCTTTTATTTCTTACTTTGAACCCAAGAACATCCTCGAAGTCGAGGCCGACTCATATTGGTTGCTAGCCATGCAAGAGGAGCTCAATCAATTCGAGCGCAACCAAGTTTGGTATCTTGTTCCTAGGCCCCACGATAAACCAACAATTGGTACTAAGTGGATCTTTAAGAACAAGTTGGATGAGTCGGAAAATGTTATTAGGAATAAAGCTAGGTTGTTGCCCAAAGTTACACTCAAGTCGAAGGTATCGATTTTGAGGAAACTTTTGCACCCGTAGCACGGCTTGAAGCCATACAGATGACACTTGCATTTGCTTCTTATAAATATTTTAAACTTTTTCAAATGGATGTAAAAAGTGCTTTCTTAAATGGATTTATTGAAAAGGAGGTGTATGTTGAACAACCCCCTGGGTTTGTTGATCCTACACATCCAGATTTTGTTTTCAAACTTGACAAAGCTCTTTATGGTTTAAAACAAGCCCCTAGGGCTTGGTATGAACGACTTTCTTCTTTTCTAATTTCTAATGGTTTTAAGAAAGGAAAAATAAATACTACTTTATTTACAAAGCATGTTGAAAATGATATACTTATAGTTCAAATTATGTGGATGATATCATATTTGGTTCTACTAATGAAAATCTTTGCCAAGCTTTTGAATCATGCATGAAGGAAGAATTCGAGATGTCTATGATGGGTGAGCTTAACTACTTCCTTGGACTCCAAATCAAGCAAAGGAAAGATGGGATCTTCATCAATCAAGCCAAGTACACGAAGGAACTTATTAAGAGATTTGGGCTTGA
The DNA here is from genome assembly GCA_038442645.1 of Agave tequilana. Classification (NCBI taxonomy): domain Eukaryota; kingdom Viridiplantae; phylum Streptophyta; class Magnoliopsida; order Asparagales; family Asparagaceae; genus Agave; species Agave tequilana. Next base: position 70,234 of record JAVJIF010016925.1, on the reverse strand, counting down.
AGGGGCTAAAACAAGCAAAACTCCCATGGCAACTACTACCAAGCTTGACAAAGATGAACAAGGTACACGTGTAGACATTAAGCTTTACCGTAGCATGATTGGTAGCTTGTTGTATTTAACGGCTAGTAGGCCGGATATTATGTTTTGTGTATGTCTTTGTGCTCGATTTCAATCGTGTCCTAAAGAGTCCCATTTGGTTGCGGTAAAACGCATTATTAGATACCTTAAGGGCACAATTGAAATGGGTTTGTGGTATCTGAAGACTGGACAATTTTCCATGACGAGTTTTTCGGATGGCGACTATGCGGGTTATAGAGTGGATAGGAAGAGTACAAGTGGAACATGTCAATTTCTTGGTAATTGTCTTGTTTCTTGGTCTTCCAAAAAGCAAAATTTGGTAGCCTTCTCAACCGCCGAGGCAGAGTATGTTGCGGCCGGAGCTTGTTGTGCACAAGTTCTTTGGATGAAACATACTCTCCTTGACTATGATTTGTATTTTGACCATATTAAAATATTTTGTGATAATACTAGTACTATTCATATGACTAAAAATGCAAATCAACATAGTAAACTAAGCACATTGACATTCGGTATCACTTTCTTAGAGATCATTATGAGAAAGGTGATATTGATATTGATTATGTTTCTACCGATTTTCAACTTGCCGATATTTTTACAAAACCACTAGACTATGCTAGATTTTCCTTTATTTGTGGTGAATTGAATATTTGTGTTATAGAATCTTGAAGAGAATTTTTTTTTGTTAACTATGTTTACCCTTTTTGATGTATGACAAAAAGGGGGAGAAAAAGTTAGCTTATTTTGAGTTTGGAGTTATGCATTTTGAGTTTTAATACTTTGGAGTTATGCATTTTGAGTTTTAATACTTTGGAGTTATGCATTTTGAGTTTTGGTTTTTAAGTAATAACAAGTTAGTTTGGAGTTATGCATTTTAGGTTTTAGTTTTTGAGTAAAGAATTTTGAGATGTGTTTTGTACTCCTAGCAATGTGTTTTGTATTTCTATACTCTTAGTTTCTATCTATTATGTATATAACCATTCATTTATTCATATAGCCATTCTTTTATACATAGCATGATTTGAGAGGGAGCTTCCAAGCTCTTTCTCCCATATTTTTTAAAATAACTAGTATGTTTTGTCATCATCAAAAAGGGGGAGATTGTTGGCCCAAGGTTACAATCAACCGGTTTTTGAGTTTTGATGATTACAAAACATATATAGTTATTTGTACTAATCATTTTTAGTGTTTAAGTGTGTTTCAGGGTTCTAAGGATTCATGGTGTGCTCTTCCCTAAAGGAAGATCGTTTTGACTCAAGTTGGTTCATTTCGGGTTCAAGATACAAGATTTTCAAGATCACATATGGAGGAGCCCACTTGAAGACTTTGTAGTCACCTAGAACCTATGTAAGACATAGTTTGTTAAAGAATGAGGCTGTGTTAAATTGGCTCAAGCAAACACACACATTTTCCAAAATACGGTTTTTTTATTTTGGTTTTTGATTTAAGTTCATGCTTTGATTTCTATACATGACTCAAATTTTTATAAATTTTATATCTTGTTTACATCATGTATACCTACCTTTTCAGCATGACACTTAGTCATATTTCCTTACAAAATTAATTTGAAAATTTTCCAAAGTTCAGGAAAAATCCTATAAAAATTCTGTTTCAGGCCTGTCGGTCGACCGGGCCGGTCGACCGGTCTATTCCAGGCCTGGCCGGTCGACCGGGCCGGTCGACCAAACCTTGAGACCAGGGCGTACATGTTTTGTGCACGTCTGTCGGTCGACCGACTGGAACCACTTTGCTATCTGTTTCTTGTCGGTCGACCGATCGGTCGACCGACAGTTCTAAACAAAATTTTCTTTTGGCTTCCGGTCGACCGATCGGTCGACCGAGTCCAACGGCTAGTTGCCAATTGGACTGCCGGTCGACCGGGCCGGTCGACCGACAGCCGTCTCCAGCCGCCAACGGCTAGTTTTCTGAGATTGTCTCTTGGGATTTGTTGGAGATTTTGGTGTCAGCTATTTCTGAATTTTTGGCAGCTATTTTCTGACCTATCAAGCTAGTTCTAATCATATTTTGATCTCCTCTAATCCCTATAAATAGTGGGGATTGGTCTCTTACAAAAGATAAGAAAATACCTATTGTTTTCAAGTTTCAAAAGAAAGAAAAAGTGTTTCAAAGCATTCAATTCTCTTTGAGCATTCTTGGCTACTGATTTTCAGTTCTTTTTCAAAGCAATTTTTCTTCAACTGAGTTTATTTTTCTCACTACACTTCTTGAGCCAAAATATCCTCCTCATTCTATAAGGAAGTTGTAAGGAGAAGTTTGTGATCCCTTGTTGATCACTTGGTTACTTGTTCTTCTTGCATTGTGATTCCTCTTCGGTAGAGAATTGGATTGGTGGAGTTCGGTACTCCGGTCTTCGGTAGACCTCTTGTAATTGATGGAGTTCGGTACTCCGGTCTTCGGTAGACCTTGTAATTCCTCGGTGGATATAGTGGAAACCCTTCACGGCGATGAAGGCGGGGAGTAGAGCGGTGGCTCGAACCTCGAAACAAACCCTTTGTGTTTGCGATTGATTTCTTTTCTTTGCTACTCTTTATTGCTCTTCAATTCTAGCTTGTGATATTGCTCTTTATTTCTAACTTGTGTTATATCTTGCGTGCACTTCATCATTGCATCCTTTTCATTCCTTGCTAATTTGTCGATCAATACTCATACAACAAGATTGCAATACGCACCTCAAACTCTTATCTAGAGGAATCACGAGGAAGGAGTTCAGAGCCTTTCACCGGGTATTCGGCTTCTAGTCTTGTTTTGGGCGATCGTTGCATCATTTTTCATACTTGTTTAAAAAGATCTTTAGATTAGCTTTAACACCTATTCACCCCCCCTCTAGGTGTTTTTTCAGGTACAAATAAGGTTAAAGAATCTAAAATTTCTCTTCTTGTTCACAGGTTCGAACTCTTCAAAATGAAGGAGAACGAAACCATTTCAGAAATGATAACAAGGTTCACCGAATAACAAATTCCTTAGCATCTCTTGGAAAAGAATACACCCAAGTTGAAAAAGTTCACAAGATCCTTCGTGTACTCACACCAGATTGGGTGAAGAAGACTTCTGCAATAAAAGAAGTGAATGATCTCTCAACAATGTCATTAGAAAACCTTATTTGTAATCTAATGGCATATGAAGTGCAACTTGAAGATAGAAAGAAGGGTGAACAACAATTCAAGAAGAAAGTACTTGCCTTCTATACATCCTCTGATATGGACAATTCAGATGACGATGAAGAGGAGATGGCAATACTTTCAAGAAAATTCAAAAGGTTCTTAAAATAAGGTAAGTTAAAAAGAATAAAGCTACTAATGATAATCCTATTTGTTTTAAGTGTAACAAATCAGGTCACATAAAGAAGGATTGCCCATTGATGAAATCAAAAAGAAATTTCAAGAATTTCAATAAGTTCAACAAGAAGAAGAAAGCCTTCCAAGTAACTTGGGACGATAGCGACTCATCTTCCTCTGACGAAGAAGAAGTCACCGAAACCGCCAATATCTGCTTCCTGGCTCAAGAAGACGAGGTACAAGATTATGATGAATTATTAGAAGCATTTAATGAACTTTATAATGATTTCAAAAATGAAAAATGAAAAATAAAGTTTTAACAAAGGAAAATGAAAGACTCAACAATGAAAATTCAATTTATGTTTCTCAAACATCTTCTTTAAATTCTCAAAAAGATGATTTTAAAAAAGTTATTTCATCTTTAAAAAAAGATAATGAGAATTTCTTAAAAGAGAATTCTATGCTTAAAAAAGAAACTATTTCTTTAAATTCTAAAATTACTATTTTAGATAAAGAAATGACTAATTTCAAAATTAAGTATGAAGAAATTTTGAAAAAAGTGACAAAATTTAATAAAGGAAAAGAAAACTTAAATGATCTATTATCTTATCAAAAAATATCAAATAATCATCTTGGTCTTGAATTTCAAAAGATAAGATTTACAAACCTACACTTGTTGGTCTTGGATTTTCAAAAATTAATTTTATAAAATCTACTCATTTTTATAATAATAATCCATATAATTCTTTTGTGAAAAGAAATACTGATACTATTTCAAAAAGAATTAGGAACAAATATATATGAATTCCTAAAAATCTAAATAATGTTGATAAAAATGCTTATATTGCATCTTATATACATGATGTGTGCAATTCTGTTAATTATATTTATACTAACAAATGGAAACCAAATTCCAATTGGATTTGGGTTCCTAAAGGCTAATCTTTTTCGGACCCTATCATGATGGGTACCATACAAAATGTTTTAATCTTATAGGTACCTTATAAAGAAAAGTGGATACTTGATAGTGGTTGTTCCAAATACATGACCGGACACATTCAACTACTGTCTTTCATTCAAATCAAAAAGGGAGGTACAGTAATATTTGGAGACAATAACAAAGGAAAGGTTATTGGTATCAGTATGGTTGGTAACATTTCGAAACCCCTTATTGAAAATGTTCTTTTGGTAAGAGGTTTAAAACACAATCTATTAAGTATTAGTCAGTTATGTGATAAGGGTTATAAAATTGTTTTTGAAAAAGATGCATGTCTTATATATGATACTAACATGAAAGATATTCTGTTTAAAGGTTTTCGTAACAATAATATTTATGAGTTATCAATAACTTGTATATCATCAAATGATAACTTATGTTTACTTGTTTCTAATAATGATTATTTTTTATGGCATAAAAGGTTTGATTATTTGAATATGAAAACAATTTCTAAGATTTCTAAATTTGATTTAGTCAAAAGTCTTCCAAAAATAGCTTTTAAAAAGGATTATTTTTGTGATTCTTGTCAATTGAAAAACAAGTTAAATAATCTTTTAAATCTAAAGATTTAGTTTCTACCAATAGACCTTTAGAACTGTTGCATTTGGATTTATTTGGTCCTACTCGTGTTGCTTCTTTAAACAAAAGTAGGTATGTTTTTGTTATTATTGATGATTATTCATGTTTTTCATAGGTAATTTTTCTAAAAATAAAAATGATACTTTTAATGAGTTTTCAAGTTTTTGTAAAAGAATTCATAATCAAAAGTCTCTAAACATAGTCACTATTCGAAGTGATCATGGAGGAGAATTTAAAAATGAATCTTTTGTAAATTTCTGTGATAAGTATGGTACTACACATAACTTTGCATTTCCTAGAGCATCTCCTCAAAATGGTGTTGTGGAGAGAAAGAATAGGACTTTGCAAGAATGTGCTAGAACTATACTTATGGAGAGTCATTTATCAAAATATTTTTAGGCTGAAACTGTTGCTACTGCATGTTATGTTTTAAATCGTGTGCTTATTCGACCTATATTGAACAAAACATCTTATGAATTATTTTATAACAGGATTCCAAAAGTTTCTTAAGATTTTTGGATGTAAATGTTTTATCTTAAATACAAGAGATGCTTTAGATAAATTTGATGCTAGATCCACTGAAGGTATATTTGTTGGATATTCAACTCAAAGTAAAGCATATAGAATTTTTAATAAGAAAACATTTACTATTGAAGAATCATTACATGTTAAATTTGATGAATCTTTAACTAAGTCTATTTCTAATACTCCTTCACATGATGATGATGATATCATAAATACTCCTATAGATAATACAGTTATATCTTCTAATGATACTAACATTTCTAATGTTGATGAGACTCCTACTGAGTTACTTAAAGCATATGTTGAAGTAAGAAATCATCCACATGATTTGGTTATTGGAGATATAAATCAAGGCGTTCAGACAAGATCCAAGTTGAACTACATGACACAAATTGCTTTCATATCACTCATTGAACCGAAGAATATCAAAGAAGCATGTGCAGATGATTTTTGGACAATTGCAGTGCAAGAAGAGTTAAATCAATTTGTCAGAAATGATGTTTGGGATCTTGTACGTCCTACTGATCATCCAGTCATCGGTACCATATCGGTCTTTAAGAACAAACTTGATGAATCAGGTCAAGTTATTAAGAACAAAATAAGATTAGTAGCACAAGGATATAATCAAGAAGAAGATATTGATTTTGATGAAACTTATGCACCAGTAGCTAGACTTGAATCAATTCATATTTTACATGCTTTTTCTTGCTTTATAAATTTCAAACTTTATCAAATGGATGTTAAAAGTACCTTTTTAAATGATTTTATTAAAGAAACTGTTTATGTTGAACAACCTCCAGGTTTTGAACATGAAAAATTTTCAAACCATGTTTTTAAACTTAAGAAAGCTTTATTGGTTTAAAACAAGCACCCCGTGCTTGGTATGATAGATTAAAAAGTTTTCTTTTAATTCTGATTTTAAGATGGGAAGAGCTGATACAACTCTCTTTATTAAACATGTTAATAAAGATATCTTAATTATTCAAATATATGTTGATGATATTTTATTTGGATCTACTAACGATTATCTTTGTCAAGAATTTTCTAAGACTATGCAGAGTGAATTCGAAATGAGCCACATGGGTGAATTTACTTACTTTCTCGGTCTGCAAATAAAACAAATGAATGATGGAATCTTCATTTTCCAGTGCAAGTATGCAAAGGAACTTCTCAAAAGATTTGGTATGGAAAATTATGGTCGTAAAAACACTCCCATGAGTACTACGACATTCCTAGATAAAGATGAAAATGGTAAGAATGTTGATCAGAAACTATATCGAGGTATGATTGGTTCTTTATTATATATTACTTCAAGTAGACCTGATATTATGTTCAGTATTTGCTTATGTGCTAGATATCAATCAAATCCTAAGGAATCACATCTTAAAGTAGTGAAAAGGATTCTTCGATATATTAATAACACAATCAATTATGGCTTTTTTTATCCAAAAACAAGCACATTTGATTTACTATCATACAGTGATGTTGATTTTGCTGGATGTAAATCTGATCGGAAGAGTACTAGTGGTACTTGTCACTTTTTGGGACATTCACTAGTATCATGGTTTAGTAAAAAACAAAATTATGTATCATTATCAACAACCGAAATAGAATATATCGCTGCTAGTGTTGCATGTGCTCAGATTTTATGGATGAAACAAACCTTATTTGATTATGGCATGTCTATCACAAATTCACTTATTATGTGTGATAATACCAGTGCTATTAACTTATCTAAAAATTCAATTCATCATTCACGTACTAAGCATATTGATATTAGACATCATTTTTTATGTGATCATGCTTTCAGAGGTGATATTTCACTAAATTTTATATCAACTGATAATCAAATTGCAGATATTTTTACAAAGCCTCTTAAAGAAGATATTTTTATGAGATTTCGAAGAGATTTGGGTATTTACAATATTTCTGATCTTTGAATATTTTTTCAGAATTGTTTTAAGGCAATTTTCAATTATTAGTTGACTTATCAAGGTCTATTAGTCGACTTAATATACAACTAGTCGACTTAACAGTATACCAGTCGACTAATTACATCTAACAGAAATATGGGGTTTTTTGAGCTATTAAGAGTTAGTCGACTATATCGACCAACAAGTCGACTAATATAAATATTAGTCGACTACTCATAAACCACAAGTCGACTAACCCTGTGAAACTCTGTGTTCTGTTATTGGTTTTGAACTTCCGAAACCCGACCCATTTCATTAGTTTTGGATCCGATCTCTTCTTACTTTCAATCCTAACCATTGATATTATATTTACTTCTCATCTTTACCCTTTTCCTTCATAAAAATCCTAATTTTTCACCCGATTTCTCTCTCCAGCGCTGGACCAGTCGACTACAGGATTCGACAGCAACAGAGAACCTACCTCCTTCTTTCTTCAATTCCTTGGTAAATTTGTTCCAATCTCTGTCTTATACTCTCAATCCTTACTTTATCTTCCTTTAATTTGAGTTCTAATCATGTCTAGGTCTAAGAAATCTGAATTTACACCATCTTCTTCCTCATCTCAAACTGATTTTAGGGCTTTTCTTAAAAAACTTGCCCTAGAAGATGATATTTTAAGAATTTCTTCATTAGAAATCTTACCTGGTAGGTTTGTTAAATATGAAGACTTTAATGACTATGATATTGTCTCATATCTTCAAACTTGTGGACTATATAATATGTTTTCTACTGATTCTAGACAAGGAGATTATCCCTTCTTGATCCACCTGTTTTATACCAACTTAACCTATGAAGACAATGAGAATGATGTTCATATATATTCTATGGTTAAAGGTGTCAATATCAAGTTATCCCCAAAATCCTTAGGTCGTATTTTTTCAATTCCTTATCACGGCCTATCTATTAATGACATTACTATGGATGATGCTGAGGTCTTATCAAATACGTTTCTTCCAGGTCAAGGATTACCTATGTCTAACAATAAATTGAAACCCATTCCTCGTCTAATTGGTCGTATCCTTGCCTATAACATATGCCATAAAATCGGGAGTTATAACTATTATTCTCATGATTTAGCAACTTGTATCTACGCCATCATGGCTGGACTAGAAGTTAATTGGGTAAAGATAATCTTTGATACTCTTATTAACGAGCATACCTCCTTCTTACCATATGGAGCCTTTTTATCACATGTGTTTCGAAAATTTTTCATAGATCTTATTTCCGAAATGAGTGTTGTCAAAGTTTTTGAAACTTTTGATCGTGCCGTACTTCATCGTACGAAACTTCACAATTTTCCTCACCCTCCACCACACTTCCACATCCATCATCTCCTCCTCCGCAAAGTTCAACAGCTGCAAAATCCTTGAAAAGATGGAAAGAATACCTCTTGAAAATCTTAGTGATCAAGAGATCACAAACACTCTCTTTGCAACTCTCTTACAAAATCTTATAGAGTAAAATGTAAACTTTAAGCTCAAGGATGTAAGTGAGAGTGAAAATCAGAAAGAGAGACTTTAAGAACAGAAAAACTCAAATAAAACTTTGAAAATAAGAGAATAAAAACAAACTTGAAACTTTTTCTCTTTGAAAGTAAAAACTTGATTTTCAATAGAATTTGTTGTCGTGAAATATTCAATCCCAATGACCCTTTATATAAGTTTTAGAAAAACTTTTAGAATAGTTTTACCAGGTCTAAAGAGGAAGAAATTGACATTAAAAATTCAACTTTTCTTGTTGTAAAAGAAACATGTTTTAAAACAGTTTCCAAAAACTAGCCGTTTCTGCCAATCTGGCAGAATGGCGGTCGACCAGCCAGTCGAGCGGCCATTCAAAAAGTATAACTGTTGGCTCCTGGTCGACCAGTTGGTCGACAATGTTTAACCGAGACCAAAATTGATTATAGTCGATCGACCGCCCGGTTGACCACAATAGGGGCCCGGTTGACCAGGAATGTGCACAACGTGTACACCCCAATTGCCAGAGGATCGGTCGACCGTGCGGTCGACCGTTCTGGCCTGTAATAGGCACGGTCGACCCCTGGTTGACTGACCTATGCCAAAAAACTAGGTCAAGGTTTGTTTGAAGATGCAGAAAATTTTCAAATAATTTATGTTTGGATTTTGGAAGATAGAAAACATGCATAGCCATGAGATATAAGTTCTAAACATAGATAGAAATTTTTAGAAAAATATGGAACAAGTATCAAAACCAAACATGTTAAAAATCATAGTTTTGAAACATGTATTTTTGTTTGTATATCTTTGAGCCTCAAAGCTATATTCTACTCTTTAACAAACTAGTTTTCTTATAAGGTTCTGATCGGGTACACGAATCTTCAAGTGGGCTTCTCTGATAGTGCTGTTTGAGCGACGTTGAGAACTTTGAGCTATGATCTCGTACTTGAGTACCCTTGAGCCATCAAAATCTTCCTTTATAGGAAGAACCTGTTAGATCTTTTTGAACTCTGAAATACACTCTTGAACTTGATTAGTACCAAATAACTTCATATGCTTTGTTATCATCAAAACACAAAATCGGAAATTGTAACATTTGGGCCAACATAATGGTTGCATACCTCCCTGCTCTTGTTCAATCGAATGAATCTCGACCTAATGATAAAGGTCCAAACAATCAGTTGGAGGATCAAATTAGTTTATCTGATGCTTATCAAGCAAAATTCATTGAAGAAGGTTCATGATGCATCTTTGCAAAATCTTTCCACTATTTTCACATCCATATCAAGCGGTGTTAATTGATCGAATGGAGGATTAAATGGATTTATCTGATGGCTTATCAAGCTAAACTCATTAATGAAGATTCATGATACATTTTTGCAGAACTTTTCCATTGTATCCACATTCTTATCAAAACGTGGCAACCAAATAAACATAAAGAGGACTCCATGAGGAGGCTAATCTCCAGACAAAACTCCCACGAAATTCATGTGTATCTCTATGGCTCCCAGCTTATTTGCAGGAGGCACACTACACTACATCCAACGCCCTCGACGGCTAAACGATAGAGGAAGCAGTTGGCATTTAAGCCCAACGAAAAATCCTGGATAACTCATCATGTTGAGGGGAATAGCATAGCTAGCCTAACTCAAATGGTAGTTGGTAAAGGTATACTAAATCCGTTAATAGCTGAGAGTTTGCTAAAAATTCTGAGGGATCTGATCCCGCCTTCCCCTCCAAAATTCCTTACCAATTCCCATCCATGGAATGGTAAGAACACAAAAAAGGCTGTAATTGTTTTCCTAACAAAATAATCACAGAGCAAACTTGTCATGTTAATATTATACCTCTGACATACCCTGCTGTTAGGTTAACATTATACCTCTAACAGTGATTTCCTTCAATGGCCCCAACAGGCAAAAATTTCAACTTGTCAATTCTCTTCAATAGAATGGCGAGTCTACTAAAATTGCTCAAATCGTAAAATTTCTTGGTCAAGTTAAATACTACACCTCTGACTAAGATTGCTCATATCACAATTGAAATCACTGTTAGGTTAATATTATACCTCTAATAGTGATTTCTTTCAATTTTTCCAGCAGATAAAATTTCAACTTGTCAGTTTTCTTCAATAGAACGACGGGTCTACTAAATTGCTCAAATCGCAAAATCTCTCGGTCATGTTAAATACTATACCTCTGACCAAAATTACTCATATCACAATATAAATCCCTATTAAGTTAATATTACACCTATGTAGTGATTTTCTCAATTTTCCTAAAGTGAATGAGACATTCGAAGCTAAGTTAAATATCACACCTCTAACATCCATTTTATTGTTAAGTTAAATGCTACACTTATGATAATGATCTTTTCTCGAGCTTTTTTATTGAAATTGAGACGTCAAATGCTAAGTTAATATCGCTCTCTGGCATTTACCCCACTGTCAAGTTAACACTAAACCTATGACAGTGATTTTTTTAGTTTTCTCAATGAAAACGAAATCTCCTTAATACTAAGTTAACATCATATGTCTAGCACATATATCCTTGTTAAGTTAATATCACATCTTTGATAATTCAATTTGCTTCTAATTGCAAATCCAAAAACCCGTCATGTTAACATTACATTACTGACGGCATATTTTTTTCCATAAATCCCCAGTGGATTAAACTCCACTTGTTATTCGCATCAATAGGATAGTAAGTCCAAAAAATTCAACACGAATTCAATTCCTATCAGTTAAACATCACACCTCTGACAGTAACCTTCTCAAATTCCCTAATGAAATTATCAAACTTTGAGTTGCTATGTTAATCGTCACATCTTGCAATCAAATTAAAATCGCTTTTGTTTGTCTGATTTTCAAACACAAAAAGAAAATAAAGACAAAATGAAGGTAAAATTATCACTTTTATTATTATTCATATCAAAATTGTAAAAATGATACAAATACTCTCTTATTCAATAGGAAGAGTGTTACAAAAGGAAGAATAGACAAAAGTTAACTTCGCTTAGCGAGAGACTTTCTCTGGTCCTTAAAGCGTTGAATGTCTCGTTGGCGCACTTTCTTAACCTCAATTAGGACTTGGACCCTCTACTCTTCTTTTGACAAAAGCTTCTTTGCAGCAAGCTTCACGTCTAAAAAACTTCTTTAGTGGATGCTATCTTCGTGATTAGATTGCTCTACATTCAGAACAGTAGATCTACTTCCTTTCCTCTTGATAACAATGGTGTTTCTAGAGGTCAAAATGCAGTGAAATATTCTAATTCAATCCGACCAACTGGGCACGAAAGGCCTCCTCCTGCACAAGGCTGTGATCTTTTGCTTAGTGAAAGATTTTATTCCAATGAGCATGAGTTTCTCGTTGCTGTCACTTCCTTGAACAAAATTGGTGAAGGAAGGATCTGAGACCGTACCAGTGATGTCCTCTTTTGCGTGACCTTTAAGTGCATCATGCTCATTACTGTCACTTCCTTGAATAAGATTGGTGAAGGAAGAATCCGAGAACATACCAGTGACGTCCTCTTTCCCGTGACTTTCAAGTGCATCGTGCTCGTTGCTGTCACTTCCTTGAACAAGATTGGTGAAGGGAGGATCTGAGACCATACTGGTGCATCATGTCCAACATTATCCAGGTGCAAACTAATAATACTCCAGGGAGGTTCAGATTTGATAAAGCCACTTATAGTCTCCATTGTACAGATCCTCCTCGCCCTCTTTGATACCATCTCTGAAAAAGAACTCTGACTTCCTGAGAAGTTGCAAGTCAAGCGGGCTTGTTGTTCCATATTTGCTCTGATGAATGCATGGGTTGTCTTCCATAGGCTGAATAGGATATTGGGGTCAGCACCGTCAATGTGGCCAAAGTGATTCCTCTTCATCATAGGACTGAAAGAATACCTCGTAGCAAAAAGAAAAACACAGGGTCAATATCATGAAGATAAGGAAAAATATCAAATGTAGGGCTCAACACATGAGACCCGCATTCATTGATTGAAACGCGAGGCTCATATGAAGCCCGCGTCTGAGCTTCTCACTTTGAAGACTTAGAAAATTTTCTAAGTCTTGAGACTTAAAGGTGAATCTGATAATGAACAAGATCCGCGTTCAGAAGTCTCAAAACGCGAAGCTCGCTAGGCTCGCATCTAATTCATAGACGCAAAGATCGCATTGACAAGACAAAACGTGAAGATCAATAAATCTACGTTCTGCTCATTAATGCGAGAGTCGCATCCACAAGTCAAACACGGACTTCTGAACCCTACGTCGACTGTTCAACTTCAACAGAAGTTTTAAAACTTCAAAAAAGTTAAGAGACAATATTTCTTCTTGTTCAACAATGGTGAAAGCAATTTCTTACCTGAAATGGAGGCCTCTTGAGGAGGAGCACCATCCATTGGGGTTGTAGCAATGATGGTGCCAGAAGAGCAAGCAACATTCTTCGACTTCGGAGCTATTTGACGACGATGATCTTTGAAGAAGATTGAGAAAAGCTTAAAAGCTTTGGGTTCCTCTGAAAGCTTAAGGGCTTTGAAAATTCTTCAGATGCGGGTCTGATGGAGAAGACAGTGAAAATGAATGACTGTTGGAAGACCCCTGACCTTTTTATAGGCCCTTCAATGGCCTTGATTTGCGGCGCGAATCTCAAGCTCGATATGAGCAAGACACGTGTCCAACATGATTTCACATTCAAGGGACATCTGTGTCCAGAGACTCTTAGTGAGATCCTTGAGTCCAAGCCAGACTCGCATCCAAATGAGGATTACGTCTTCACTGAGAATCGCGTCTAAGCATGACTGTCGCGCCTCAAGACAACATGAGGGTCGCGTCTAATATGACAGTCACGTCCAACTGAGAGCCGCATTTTTTCTCTCCCATACAAAGAGTATGTCCTTACTTCTGCAATCAGTTCAACAATACAATGGCAAAAGTAATTGACAAGTCTACCGGTTCAATAGTACACCGACAAACAAATTAGAGCTCATAACAAGTGCTAGGCAGAGTTTCTAAGATAATTTTGATAATCTTTCCTGAAAGCTTCAAGCAGTTCAATAGTACACTCATGAAGGCCAGAATCCAGACAGGATCAAGCTCATGACATCTCGAAAGATTGCCAGTCCAAACGTGGGAGCCCGAAATCAACTTAAGTCTAAAATATTCCGAAATCCATCCCAGTCAACCGCAGAGTGTCAAAAACTTTGGAGGGATCTGTAGGTTATTTAAAAATCATTAAAGACAAGTCATTAGATGCGAACCTCCCAACGCGAAGGTCGCGTTTCAATTAAAACGCGAATCTCGCGTCCAAGAAGAAACGCAGACTTTAGATGCGGGTCTGAGGAACCCCGCATCTCACTTCAAACGCGAGTCTGAGTAACTCCGCGTCTTATTTCAAGCGCAGGTTTGAGCAACTCTTCACTCCACTTTAGACGCGGGTCTGAGGAACCCCACGTCTCACTTCAAACGTGAGTCTGAATAACTCAACGTCTTATTTCAAGTCCAGGTCTAAGCAACTCTGCGCTCTACTTCAGACGCGGGTCTGAGGAACCCCGCTTCTCACTTCAAACGCAAGTCTGAGTAACTTTGCATCTTATTTCAAGCACAGGTCTGAGCAACCTTGCGTTTCACTTCAGATGCGGGTCTGAACAACTCTGCATTCTGACTTAGACGCGGGTTTAAGCCCTGCATCTATATAAATGCGAGATCTGCGTTCAGCATGAGACCCACGTTTCTATTATAACTGATCCCCATTACTGGGTCAATTAACTCCCCACGTAAGGTGAGAGTTAATTAATCCCCATTATGGAGGAATTTTAGGAGACAATAATACCCCTATGACTCCCTATAAATAGCCTGATGAGCTAAAAAGAGGGAGATGACTCTTTTTATCAGAGAAGAGAAAGAGAAATTTTAAAAATTGAGAACTGAGAATTCTTAAGTTAAAAGTTTTCTAGCTTTCCTATTACTTGTTCAAAAGTCCATAGAGAGGAGAAAAAGAGTAATCAGTGGACTCTAAAGGCTCAGTGTGTTAAAAACAGAGCTCCCTCCTGATTGATCTTTGAGAACATCCCGAAGAGAAGCTTGTCATTCGGCTGGTTAACGGAGAATAAGAATCACTCTCCATCGCCGCATGAAGAACCCAGCTTTAAACAAAGGGGAGAACCAGTTATTCTTTCCTCTTTTGTAATCGGAATTATTCCGTTGTATTCTTTCATCCTCTCAAAGAAATTTTACTTCGCGATATTTTTCTGACCAAACAAACATGTATTGTCTATATGCAAGGGGCTTAACATCCCTTTATATATAAATTTATGATGAGTGTATTATATAAAGAAGAGATTAACCTCTCTTCTCTATATAGTACACTTGTGTAGGGGAGCTAACATAACGTCTTCCTCTATACATTGTATATTATGCTTGTGTGATTTAGGACTTAGTCATCCCTTCTCTATGTAATGTACGCATGCAGAGAGAGTTGACTTTATATCTCTCCTCATCATGATTTTGTATCGCATATACTTTATTTTTTAATAACCTTATTTTGTTTTTTACCCCTTTATTGATGAAGTGACAAAAAGGGAGAGAGAATTTTAGAGTTTATATATTCATGTTGTTTATATTTTATGCATATATATATTTGCTTGTTTAGAAGTTTATTGAATATTTTTATGTGTTTATTTTTATGCATGAGTTAAGAGGGAGCTTTTATATAGCCCTTCTCTATTCCATGCATATATAACATTTTTATGTGTTTATGTTTATGTATGAGTTAAGGGGGAGTCTTTATAATGCCATTTTCTACTCCATGCAAATATAACTCCTTGAGTTTTGTCATCATTAAAAAACGCGAGATTGATGGCCCAAGGACGATCACTCTACTTTTGTTGATAATTAAACTCATGTAGTTATAGTACTAATGATCTTATGTTATTTAGGTATACAAGTTTAATCAAGATCTTTGTTTGATGTTTAGCTTCATCAAAAAACTCAAAGTCAAGTTTTGAAGCTTACTAGTATTGATTCAAAAGCTCAAGCATAAATATCATATCAAGTATTCAAGAAAGAGTCTAACTCGAAAGAACCAAGTTTGATCGAGTAAAGATGAAGAAGAAAATAATTTCAAGAAGACTCTAGTTTGTAAGGATGTTTGGATTCTGGTTAAATATTGATTAGATTTGATTGCTGGCAACCCACACTGTCCCGTCCCATGTGGGCCCAGGCTCAGCCTGGCTCGGGTGGCCCGGGCCTAATCCCGGCCCGGCCCGCCCTTCCACCCGAGGCGTGCCGGGGTGGGGCGAATGCGGCTCACGGCCCAGGTGGGCCGGGCCACACCCGTGCCCGGGCACCACCGCTGCCTCCGCCTCCATGCCGACCACAGGCCTCCGCCTTCGCCACCCTCGGCCGCCTCCGCCACCTCCACGCCTGCTACAGGCCTCCGCCACCTCCACCCCCACTACAGGCTGCCTCCGCCGCCGCCACCGCCAGCCTCCTCCTCCCCCTCTGCCGCATGCCAACTCCCTCCGCTGCCCACCACCCCCTCCCCCTCCACTGCACCAGCCACCGTACCGGCCTCAGCTCACCACCCACCACCACCCCCACCAAAACTCAATTTTTTTTTTGAATTTAAAAAAAAAATAACTTGCTTTGATTAGTAATTAATCCCTTGACCTCTAAGGTCCAATTCAAGTGCCTAAGACACAATGTCAAAATGGGAACTTGAAACTGTGGAAATCCAAACATATTTATAGGTTAAATAGATTTTTTTAATTTTTTTAAAACTGGGCCGACACGGCCCGCTCCGGGTCTGGCCCGGCCCAGACCGGCCAGGACTTGGGCCGTGCCGGGCCGCCCGGTTTTCTCAGATGGGTCTGGGCTGGGCTTGGCCCGGCCCGGGTCTAGGCCCGGCGGGTTCGAGACCAGGCTAAGCCAAACCCTGCCCGTTCGCACCCCTACACACACCAAAGTTTAATATCAGTTTTAAAATATTTTTTTTTTGAGCCGTCCATTTGGTACACATGTTACACACGCACCCACGCGATAAGCTTCAGTCAATTCACTCGCCTGTAGAAAGAAAAGGGGGAGACTATAGAGTATGGACCCAGTCTCTGCCAATTTGCTAAATCCCAACTCGGTCACTGTTCAGTTTTTTATAATTCATCACAATAATAAAATGAGTCTCTTTTATAATGCTGTTAGGTGCATGGACCTACAAAAATAAAATTTTACCTGTAGAATATTTGTGCTATTATTTCAACCAATCATGACTCATGAGGGACGGGAGTTGATTGTGTCAAAAGGGGTGCACATAATTTGGTTGATGATTTGAGTCTCCACTTTGATTCTGCGTAATTTGAATGGGTTTCGATAATTAAGCTCTCATTATTTTACTACGTGCATTTGATCACAGCCTATGAGAG
Organism: Agave tequilana; assembly: GCA_038442645.1. Classification (NCBI taxonomy): domain Eukaryota; kingdom Viridiplantae; phylum Streptophyta; class Magnoliopsida; order Asparagales; family Asparagaceae; genus Agave; species Agave tequilana. The sequence goes on along the minus strand of JAVJIF010016925.1, from coordinate 52,911 downwards.
AGAAACAGGGAATGTCAAGGGGCCGGTGACCGTACTTGAAACTGTGGAGGATTTTGCAGCGAACCCCTCTTCTTTTGTCAAATTAGATAGTATTTCTCAGATGGCGGGGGGTTAGCTGGCAAATATGATAAAGAGCAGGGTTTTGTTTATCATCAATTAAGCTAACATTATGTAAGGGAAATAGAGAGTGTCAAAAACAAGGTACGAGATTGTGTTTGAAATCTAGCATATTATTGCACAGATATGTGACAGATAAATTTTTTTTCTTTTTTATTCTTGTTTATGGCAATCACAACAGCGATTACCCAGTGAAGAGAGGTACAAGTACAACCGAGCAGGATCTCTACACAGGAGCAACAATCGATAGCTGATTGTAATGTGAATGAAATATGTACAAAAAGGTTCACTACATTACAGAAGCTCTAGAAGTTGGTCAAAAGAAGGAAGAAACAATAGAGGAAACAACAGATGTGGATATAGGATATCTAATGGTCCTCTCCTCTCCTCCGCTTCCGCTTCCGCTTGCGTCTTCTCCGGCCCTTCTCTAGATCTTCTCTTTTTCTTTTCCCCTCCGCCTCCTTTGCCCTGCTGCTGGTTTTGTGTGTCTCTCCCTTCGATTTCTCTCATTTTTTCTCCCGCCCTTTTCTCCGTCACCTCACCAATTCTTCCATCTCCTTATATCTTTTTCTCCCAGCCTCCTCTCCTCTTCTTCAGCTGTGTTTCTTGCCTTATTGTTGTTAGTATTTTAGAATGCCTCATATTCATTGGAGAAGAATTCAGGTTTTTGATAGTTTTTTAATACGGATCTGTCTCCTATTTTAATTTGAATACGGATTTCCTATTTCTCTGAGGAGGAGCTGATTTGAGTTCGTGTTGGACTAGGATCATCCTAGATGCCTAAATAAACCCCTAAGGGGTGGCTTTTTGAAGGTATGTCAAGAATTCAAAAGAAATTCTAGAATTCCACCATTGAGAGTTGTGAGAGAGATCTCATTGTAACTTCTATGTTTTCTTCCATAAATATTTCTCCCATCCTCACTATGGACGTAGGCAAATTGCCGAACCACATTAAATCTTATGTTCCTTGGTTGTGTGGTGATTGCTTGCTAGCGATAAACCTTCTACGCTTTCGCTTCCGCTGCCGAGTCTTCGACTTGATGTTCTTTAGTTATTTGATCAGTGATAGATCATCAACAATGGTATCAGAGCGATGGCTAGCAAGACGACCACGACAACCAAGTTCGAGGTGGAGAAATTTAACAGGAAGTCTAACTTCCTGTTGTGAAAGATGCGAGTAACATCGTTACTCGTGAAGGAGGGCACGCACAATGCCTACTTGATATTGAGAAGAAGCCATCGAAGATGGAGGATGATGAGTGAAACGACTTCGACTTTCGCGTAAAGGCGACGATCATACTATGTCTATCAGATGAGGTCCTCTACAACGTAATGAACGAGAAGACAACTACTTGTCTTTGGTGTAGGCTGAAGAGGCTTTACATGACGAAGAGTTTGTCGAACAAGCTCTTCATGAAGAAGCAGTTATACAACCTTCGGATGAAGGAAGGTACGCCTATTCTACAACATCTCAATAATTTTAATATAATTTTAAGTGACTTGTTAACTGTAGAGGTTAAGCTAGAAGAAGAAGAAGACAAAGCTCGTTTGTTACTCTCTTCTCTTCCATCAAGTTATGACCATTTGAAGACCGTCATCATGTATGGTAAGGAGACCTTAGATTTAGAAGATATTAGGCAGATGCTCCAGAACAACAAGATGATGAAGAAGACAGATTTTACGGAGGAGGCCTCAGGATTGTTTGTCAAGGGTCAGAGGGAAAGATCAAAGAGTAAGGGACCCAAAAGGAATCCAGAAGCTTTTAGCGGTTTCTCTTACTACTTTTGCAAGAAACCAAGGCACATCAAGAAAAATTGTATGAAATATAAAGAGATGCAGAAGAGGAAAGGTGGCAAAGATTTTGATGGGGCTAGTACCAATAGAAAGTCAGATCAAGTCGGGGTTGTCGAAGAAGCAGATGAGGATTCATGTGATGTCTTGACAGCTGAGTCAAGAAAAGGTAAATACTCAGATGCTTAGTTACTTCACTCGGGGTACACATATTACATGTGACCAGAAAGGGAGTAGTTTAGTACTTTCAAGCCTTATGATGGAGGCTCTGTCCTGATAGGAAATGACGCCGTATGTAAGAATGTTGGCATCGGCAACATCCATATGAGGATGTTTGATGGATAGATTTGAACCCTCACAAACGTTCGACACGTTTCGGATTTAAAGAAAAATCTTCTCTCGTTGGAAGCTTTGGAAGCTCGTGGGTACAAGTTTTCTGGTGCGGATGGAACAATCAAAGTTACTAAAAGCTCCATGGTGATTCTCAAAGGAGAACGAACAACAAATTTGTACAAGTTGGCAGGAAGGATTATTATTGGTGATGTTTCAATAACAACAGAGAAGGAGGATACTATAAAACTTTGACACATGCATCTTGGACACATGAGCGAGCGAGGTCTTCAAGTTCTACACAAAAGGAGTGCTCTACCAGGTATCAAATATTGCAAATTTGATCTTTGTAAATATTGCATTATGGGTAGGCAACGAAGAGTAGATTTCTCTACATCTCAGCATAAGACAAAAGGCTTGCTAGATCTTATACACACGAATGTGTGGGCGCCTTCGCTAGTAGCATCCATTGGAGGTGCTAGGTACTATGTTACTTTTATAGATGATTCCTTAAGAAAAGTTTGGGTATACTTCTTGAAGCAGAAATTGAAAGTATTTCAGAAGTTCAACGAATGAAAAACTTTGGTGGAAAATCAGACGGGGCAGAAGATGAAAGTCTTGAGGTCTGATAATGGATACGAGTACACCTCTAAAGAATTTAAAGACTACTTAATAAGCAAGGGCATCAAGCACCAGCTTAGTATTCCAGGGCGACCAAAACAAAACAGAGTATCAGAGTGCATGAATCGGACACTTGCAGAGCGTGCCCGCAGTATCAGATTACAGACTGACATGTAAGAAGAATTTTGGCAGAGACAATGAATCATGAGAGTTATCTGGTAAATATGTCACCATCAACAACTATTGATCTTCAGATCACAGAGGAGATATGGTGAGGAGTATCTGTGGACTATTCAACCTTACGGATTTTCAGTTGTCCGACATATAGTTTGGTTGATAGTAAGAAAAAACAAACTGGAGTCCAAGTTTAAGAAGTGTATCTTCATCAGGTTCACCAAGAAGTCAAGGGTTTCATGTTGGCCCAAAGGCCCATCACTCTTGTTTTGATGATGATTAACTCATTAAGTCATAGTACTAATGATGTATTTATTAAGTTTCAGATATTTATCAAGATCTTAGTTGATGTTTGCTTCAACAAAAGATTCGAAGTCAAGTTTTAAAGCTAGCACGTATTGATTCAAGAGCTCAGGCTTCAAGGTCACATCAAGTACTCAAAGAGGAGTCTAACTCATGGATCAAGGTTTGGACCAAGTCAAGATGGAGAAGAAGATTTTCAAGAGAATTTTCAAGACTTGTGTCTAGTGTTTGTAAGTGTTAAGATTTTTGTGTTTAGATAAAATATAAAGGATAGTTTAGTTGTGAATTGCTCAAGCTTATATGCACACACAAAATTTCTGTTGCATTTTCATAAGAAAAAATTTTAGTTTCGGTATTGGTTTTGAGCTTCAAAAAGATATCTTTATGTATCATGAATAGAGTTCATCAAAACAAGTTTACATGTTTGATATGTATATTAGATTTCATCAATATATACTGTTGCTTCAAATGTTTAGAAAAACTTAGTTTGATGTTTCTAATTCATGCTTTTAAGTTTTGTATTTATCAAAACTTTATTTTGAGCTTATTGTTAAAAACATAGATATTTCATCTTATATGTGTATTGGATCATATCCATATACACCATGCTTCAAAAGTGTTTAAAATATCTTATTTTTATATTTGAACAAATTTTGAAAAAGTCATTTTTCAATTTGAAGATTGATTTTGAAAAATATGATTTTTGGTTTAAAGTTAAACTTCTAATCGCAAAAATGCTTCAATATGTTTGTAATATGTTTTGATTTTTAATCACACATATTTGTATTTCAAAGTGTTATAAAGAACTTTTTTTAATGGATTTTTATGTATTCTAAATAAAATTTTAGGTTTTTAAAAGATCAAGTTTCAATCCCTTAAAATCCTGACCTGGGCTTTTGGCAGTCGACTAACCGGTCGACCGAACCAGAGGTCGGTAGACTGAGAAGTCGACTGATGTGCACAGGCAACATGCACAAGCCTGGCTTGAGGGCCGGTCGACCGGGCAGTCGACTGACCAAGAGAGCAATGCTCTCTGGTTCTGGCTTCGGTCGACCGAGTGGTCGATCGATTCGTCTTTGACTTGGGTGTGGTCGACCGGGCAGTCGACCGGCCAGTTGATCGACAGACCAATCTGGCCTATAACGACTAGTTTTCTGATGCCTTTATGAAAGGGTGTTTTGGCCAGATTTTTGGGTAAGATTTTTAGGCTGTTTTATAGAGCTCTTCTTTAGAGCTTCTATGCAAGTTTTAGAGCTTCATTTTCATATCCAAAAGAGAGTTTTAAGAGTGAATCTCTTGTATTTTCAAAAGTGTTTTTTGAAAATTTTCACCTCCACATCTATCTTGTTTTCTTACACAAACTTGAGCTTTCCATTGCTAAACTTATTCTCTAGGGATCATTTGTTGTAAGAGTTGTTTTTGTGATCAAGAGAAGTGATCACGATCACAAATGTTCCACCCCTTTTGATTGGGAAATTGTAGAGGTGTCGCCTTGGCACGCAAGTGTGCTTGCGTGTGTTGTTCTTGCGGGAACAAGTGAGGGACTTGCGAGTCCAAGAGTTCTTAAGGGAGCTCATTGTAAGTGTTGTGGCACCGAGTGATCTTGGCGGATCGATTATAGTGGAAATCCTTCATAGTGCTAAAGGCGGGGACGTAGAGCAAGTGTGCTCGAACCTCGAAATAATTCTCCCGTGTTTGCGATTGCTCATCTCTCTCTCACTTGTTTTTAATATTTTGCATGCTCTTATTGTTCATATGTATTACATGCTTGATATTTTCTTATGCTTAATTGATATATGCTTGGGATTATTTGCTCACACTTGTATTTAACCAAGAGAGCCATAGTGGCACCTCAACTCTTAATCTAAAGGAATTTTGAGGAGATAGTCCAGAACCCTTCACAGGAAATTTGACTATACTCTTTGGTTATACTTTGTGTGTTTGCACAATAATTTTAGTTTGCACAATTAGTTTTAATTCCCCATTAGTTTTGTATTTGATTATCTTGTCACCTATTCACCCCCCCTCTGGTGACTTACAATTGTTATTAGAGCTTGGTGCTCTTGATTTGGTCTAACAACCTTGAGTTAAAGATCTTTGTTTTAGCTAATCACAATATTTGTACACACACACACACACAGATTTCATGAACTTGGAAAGTTAAGATTGCAAGTCACCTAGAGGGGGGTGAATAGGTGACAAGCTAATCTAATGCACAACAATGCGAAATTAAAAAACTATTTAAGCAAACTAAAAACTATTACACAAACACACAAAATATAACACAAGAGTGTAGCTGAATTTTCAATGAAGGGCTTTGGACTATCTCTGCAAGATTCCTCAAGATTAAGAGTTGAGGTGCTACTTATGGCTCTCTTGGTTGAATACAAGTGTGAGTAAACAATCCCAAGCATATATCAATTAAGCACAAATATATCAAGCATATAAAGAGATAAATAATACAAGCATGCCAGATATATAAACACAAGTGAGAGAGAGAGATGAGCAATCGCAAACACGGGAGAATTGTTTTGAGGTTCGAGCACACTTGTTCTACGTCCCCGCCTTCAACACTATGAAGGATTTCCACTAGAATCGATTCCGCAAGATCACTTGGTCCCGCAACGCCTACAATGAGCTCCCTCAAGAACTCTTGGACCTACAAGTTCCTCATTTGTTCCTGTAAGAACAACATACACAAGCACACTAGCTTGCCGAGACCACACCTCTATAATGAATTCCCTCAAGAACTCTACACACTGCGAACCCATAAATTCGCCTCCTCAAATATAAAGATGTAAACTTGGTGATCTTTACACTTTGATCACCAAAAATATTCTCATAACAAATAATCCCTAGAGGATAAATATAGCAATAAAAAGCTCAAGTTTGTATGAGAAAACAAGGTAATTGAGTGGTAAAAAAATCAAGAAATCCTTTTGAAAAAAAACTCATAAAAACTCTACTTTTGATATAGAAGTTTCAGCCCAAAAATAAGTAGAGAAAAACCCTAAGAGAGATAGAAAAAAGTAGCTCCAAAACTTCTCCAAAATATTGTATCAAACTAGCCAAAACAACCCCCTTTTATAGAGCTACAAAAACTAGCCTTTGGTCAAATCGCAAGCCAGATGACCTGTCGGTCGACCGGCTGATTGACCGGCCACCGGTCATATCTATGACCGTTGGGGTTCCCGGTCGATCTCACCCAGTCAAAGACCTATCGGTCTATCGGTCGATCGATCGAGGATAGAACCAGAGAGCATCGCTCTCTTGGTCGGTCGACTGGGGCCAGATCCAGAGAGCAAGCTCTCTAGATCGGTCGCCCGCCTGGTCGACCGGCCCTCAAGTTAGGCTTGTGCAAGTTGCCTATGCATATCGGTCGACCGACTTCTGGTTCGGTCGACCGGTCGGTCGACCGCCAGAAGCCCACGTCTGGGTTTTAAAGAGATTAAAACTTGGTCTTTCAATATCCTATAAAATCTCATAAAATCACATGAAATCCACAAAAATAAGTTCATTGAAATACTTTGAATTACAAATATGTGCGATCAAAAATCAACACATATTATAAACATATTGAACTATGTTTGCGATAAAAAATTTTAGCTTTAAACCAGAAACCGTATTTTTCAAAATCAATCTTCAATTTGAAAAATATTTTTTTCAAAATTTGTTCAAATATAAAAACAATATATTAAACTTATTTGAAGCATAGTGTATTTGGATATGCTCTAACACACATATAAAATGAAATATCCAAGTTTTTGACAATTAAGCTCTAAACAAAGTTTTGATATACAAAGCTTAAAAATCATGAACTCAAACATCAAACTAAGTTTTTCTAAACATTTGAACCAACAATGTATATAAATGAAATTCAATATATATTAACTTATTTTGATAAACTCTATTCATGAAACATAAATATGTCTTCTTTGAAGCTCAAAATCAAAACGATGTTTTTCTAAAATCAAAATTGTTCTTTTAAAAACACTATATAAATTTTGTATGTGTGTATATGAGCTTAGGCAATCCACAACTAATCTATTATTTACATTTTATCTAAAAATAAAATCTTAACACTTACAAACTTGACTCAAGTCTTGAAAATTATCTCTTAAAAATCTTCTTCTTCTTGACTTGGTCCAAACCTTGATCCAAAGAGCTAGACTCCTCTTGAGTACTAGATGCGATCTTGATGTGTGAGCTCTTGAATCAACATGTGCTAGCTTTAAAACTTGAATTCGAATCTTTTAAAAAAGCTAAACACCGACTAAGATTTTGATCAAAATTTTGAAACTTATTAAATTCAAGATCATTAGTAGAATAACTACATGAGTTAATCATCATCAAAACTAGAGTGAAAGGCCTTTGGGCCAATAATCTCCCCCTTTTGATGATGACAAAACTCATGGAGTATATATGCATAGATTAAAGATAAGCTTCATAGAAGCTCCCCATTACTCATGCATAGTAATAAATAATAAGGATATTCAATAAAAGCATTTAACCTAAACAAACATATATGCATAAACAATAAATATTTAACATGCATATAAACTCTAAATTCTTCTCTCTCTTTTTGTCAATTCATCAACAAAGGGGCGAAGACAAACAAACAATAAAGATGTATATGTAATATACATTCATGAAGAGGAGAGACATTAAGTTAGCTCCCCTGCATATATGCATTACATGGAGAAGGGAAGACTTGACCCTAAGCCACATAAAGCATAATATATAATGTATAGACGAAGATGTTAAGCTCTCCCTACACAAGTGTATCACATAAAAAAGCGAGGTCAAGCTTCTCAATATATAAAATACACTCAACATGAATCTATATATAAAAGGGATGTTAAGCTTTCCTTGCATATAGGCAATACGTATCAACAAATTTTGAAAGAAAATTTTGATAATACTTAAAATAAAATTTTGAAATTTTTTGAGTCAACAAAACAAATTTTAATACCAATTATAAATTTTGAACTAATTGTAATTCATTGTAAGTTTTTGATACCAATTGAAGGTAAAATATGAAATATATTTTGATACCAAATAAATACCAATTAAAATCAATGCATAAGCTTGTAAAGATATCAATTAACATTTAGAATTAAGTAAAGCTTGGCTTAAACAGTTTGTACTTTAAAAATGTAAAAAGACATTGTAAAGCAAGTAAAATAAAAATCATATATATGTATGTATGAAAATATCACTTGAAATTTGGTGCATATATATATAAAAAACACATATGAGATACAAAAATAAAATTTCATAAAGATCATGTGTATAACTCATAACTATCACCCTTTCATGCACATGATAAAAGATAGTCATTAAGGCATACAAGGCATGGTCGCCCAACCATCCGCCCTTTCAGACGGTTGTAGACGAATGATGCCGTCTCAGTGGTTCAGACCTGGATTCCTCCGCTAATGAAGAGCTTGAACGCCTCGTTGTTCAAATGCGTAAGGCTCACCTCGCAGCACAGAAAGCAGTTGAGGTAATATCTTCAGACTTAAAATCTTTGGAAACAAGAAAAGTAGAGATTGAAGGTGCCCTTGACGCTTCCAGTAGTGCACTTCTTGATGCTGAGGATAAAATTGAGAAGGCTAAGGAAATGATCAAGAGGGCTAATCTTCTTTTGTTCAAGGCTGAACCGGTCGTCTAGAGGAGATGGCTTGACTGGAGCAGCTCAGAGCTCAAAATGACGAAGTCCTGCAGCAGTAGGCAACACATAGAGCAACTTTGGCCGAAATTGAAGCTCATTTGTCCCAGACAGTGAACTTTAATGAGGCCGAGTTGAGATCGCAGGCATTCATCAGAGTTACTGAGCAGAGGATGAACAAGCTGGCTATCCTTGAAGAACATATAAAGTCTTACAAAGCACCCTCATAGCTTGTAATCCGTGTATCCCCCTTTTGAATCAATAAAAAGTAATTTTATTTTACTCCTCTGTTGTATTTCCAACTTGTTTTATCTTCTTAGTTTATAATAATCTTAAGTTATACTATAATCCTCAAAAGAAAGAACTAATCTATTCAGAGGTGATAAATTGATCATGATAGAATTAGTTATTTGATGGATTATCGCCAATAAGAAATGACGCGATTCAAATCTTGTTGGGATAAAAATGAGACAAAGTGAATTTGATGATCTTTACTGTTCAGAGGTAAGCATTAACATAACAGTTTAAAGACTATCAGATTTATGAATTGGTCGTGATGGATTAGACACCAGAATGAAGTCTAGAATTTGTCAGTTAAAGATGACAAACTAGATATGATTAATCGATATTTTGCCATTCAGAGGTGATGATCTGGACATGATGATAAAATGGAAGTGAACCCGACCTTAGGGACCCGTCTATTCAGAGGTGATAAAATGAACATGATAGACTAAGATATAATAAGCTTCAAATTCGCTGCCAGAGATAGTCGTATTAACTTAGCAGCTAGTCCATGAAAGACTGCTGAGATAGATTGAATCTGGGCTCCTGTAAGTTCAGAGGTGATTGAATGGACATAACCAACTAAGGGGTCTCAGATTTGCATTCCGTTATTCAGAGGTTTAATGTTAGCATGACAACAAGAACTCCAGGCCTTGATAGAGGAAAGGAGAACAAAGTTATGGACTCATCTGTTCAGAGGTGGTTGACTGGACATGACAGTTAGAGTACCATACAAGGGAGAAATCTAGGCATCCGTCAGTTCAGAGGTAGTATGGACGTAACCGATTGAAAATTGCTAGACTTAGAGCCCTGCAATTCAGAGGTGACAAACTGGACATAACGACAAAGGGATAGTCCCTACTAGACTGAAAGATGAGACTTGGTTATCTGTCGGTTCAGAGGTATCATGGACATAACCGATTGGGAAGCCACCAATCTCGAGATTTTTACCGTTCAGAGGTGACAAACTGGACTTGACGGTAAAAGAAATAATCCCATTGGGGAAATAAGACTTGATCATAAACTTCGTGTGAAAATTGATATCTCCTTTGGATTTATTTGAATGAAATTGTCAGAGGTGTATTGTTAACGTGACAAGTAAGAAAGTCCATTGGGACTAAAAGAGAAATAATGGACTTTGAAGAGAGTCTACTAGAAACTCGTTGGGGAGTTAAGAAATATAAATCTTATGAAAGATTATATGTCAGATAACTCCGTGGGGATTTAGAACAAGATTTGTAAAATAGCTTGTCAGAGGTGTAATGTTAACGTGACAAGGATTCGGTTACTGTTAGCCTGTCAGAGGTTTAATATTAACGTGACAAGGACTCAGTTACTGTTAGAGAAGTTTGAACATAACAACAATTTTGAGTAAACCTGTCATTCTATAAAGAGAATGATAAGTGAAGTTTAATTTGCTGGGGATATTGACCAGATTCGCAGGGATGTTGGTTTTATCTGCCAAGGAATATGTTAGAGTCTTACTACTTTAATGTTAGCACGATAAGTTTGACTCGTCATTTCGTCAGGAAAATGAATATCTTCATATGCGGTCCTACCATTCCATGGACGGGAATTGATAAGCGATTTTGGAGAGAAATCAAATGGGAATAGGTCCCTTAGGATTTTTAGCAAATCCTCAGCTGTTAACGGATTTGATATGCCCTTACCAACTACCATTTGAGTTGGGCTAGCCACACTATTCCCCTCAGCATGATGAGTTATTGAGGACTTATATTAGGCTTAAGAGTTAACTTTTTTCTCTATCCTTAGCCGTTAGAGGCTTTGGATCATTTTGTTACTTTGAGTAACTTAATGCTTCCTCTGGGTTTTCACTCTGTATGTGAGTTGGGGATTAAAGGAGTGGACACGAATTCCTCGAGATCTTTATCTAGAGATTATCTTTCCTCGTGAAGTCTCTGTCGATTTTTATCTTGTTTCCATGTTGGAAAGGTTCATATTTTGATATGAACATGGAAACAGTGGAAAGGTTCTTTTATCGTTGGGTCGAGCTTCGATCGATGGAACAAAAGCAAGAAGAAAAGCTGCTGCTTAGGCATGCTTGACTTCAAAATATGGCCTATTCTTCTAAGTTGAAGACATGTACATATTTATATACTAGGGAAGAGTGATAACGCTAAAAATTTGACATTTTTGCCGTTATCTTTTCTTCGATGCTGACATCATGCATCCTAATACCACCCATGTTTGGTCGACTTGTCGTTATTCGACCATGATGTGATTCGTTAAATAAGGAAAGAAGCCTTTCTTTGGCACACTTCCAAACATTTTGAATCCCAAACCTTAGTTCATCTTTGTCATTGCTTTAATGACATCATGCATCGCCAATGTTCAATTAGTTCAGCGTCGGTCGACGGTGATATGATCTGATGACGGAACAACTTCTGACAAATTCATAGGTGAACTAGAGAAGAGTAACAAGGATAAAACTGACGTTCATAACCTTATTTTTCTTCTTCAATGTAGCTAGTGTTCACTCAGCTTGACGCTAGTCGACAGTGATATGATCCGTTAAAGAATTAAAGAAAGAAAGAAACTTTTCTTTGGCGCTCTTACCAAACATCTTAGATCTGAAAGTTCTGATTAGAGGTGTAATGTTAACTTGATCATAAGAAGAATCCCATTAAGGATAGTACCTCTTCAAGAATCTGTCATTGATCTGCATCATGAGTGTATCACCATCTGGGGTTATAAGGTGGTACGCTCCATTTGAGCAGACTGTTTCTATCACGAACCGTCCTTCCCATTTGGGCTGAAATTTGCCTTTAGTTTTATGTGTCATGATCATAGGTTGTCTGACGGCTAAAACTAAATCTCCTTTTTAGAATACTCTTTTCTTAACCTTCCTATTGAAGGCTTTCGAGATTCGAGCTTGATACAACTCGATGTGTTGTTGAGCTTGTAATCGTTTCTCATCTAGGGCTTCAAGCTCTTGAAGACGTAGCCGATTATTGTCTTCCTTTGTTATCTTGGTTGCTAAGGCAACCTGTAATGACAGCATTTGGATCTCTAGTAGTATGATTGTTTCGCACCCGTATACTAGAGAAAAAAGCGTATTACCTGTCGGGGTTCGAACTGTAGTTCGGTAAGCCCAAAGACATTCATTAAGTTTCTCATTCCAATCTCATTTGTTCGACAAAACAAATTTCTTGAGTAGCTTGTTAATTGTCTTGTTGAATGCTTCTGCCAAATTTTTAGCAACAGGGTTATAAGCGGTTGGTGCCACATTCTAAATTTGATATTTATCACAAAATCGATAAAATGCTTGGCTTGCAAATTGGCGACCATTATCATGCATAATCCGCTTAGAGACACCAAACCGACGAATGACATGGTATTTGATAAAGTTGACCACGTTAGAAGTTTTAACTTCAATAAGTGGTAGATGACATTTTGTTGACGAGGGGCTGATAGGTCCTATGATGCTTCAAATGGCCATGAAGCAACAGTAAGATGCAGTAATTCCGGAGGTTGGTGTATAAAGTTTGCATAGATTTGACAGGCTTTGCACCTCTGTGCATATTTGATAGCATCAGCCACCATTGTTGGCCAATAATAACCAAGTCTGTGTAATTGATCCTTGAGTTTCGAACCTGGTTGATGAGCCCCGCATACACCATCATATTCTTATTTAAGCACTTCTTGTGCCTCCAAATTAGAGAGATAATGGAGCAGGATGCCGTCATATGAGCGACGATAGAGTGTCTTTACTTTTGGATCATAGTAGAATCAGACCTTTGTCAAATAGAAGCTGCTTCTTTAGGGTCATCCGGTAATATACCATGTAGAGCATAATCAATGAGGGAGAACCGCCAAGCTTTTGGCTCAAAATCTATTAAAGTTACATGGACTTCCTTAGTTTTCAACACATGCTTAGGACAGACAAGGTGTCAAGTAGCCACTGTAAGATGATACGTTGTGTCAATCGGTAAGGCCAATGTAGCTGCTAGTGCAGCCAATACGTCGGCCTTAGTATTTTGGGATCGAGACACGTGACCGATGTAAAGCATTAAATAAATTAGCCTTTTTGATGACTGCATGGTAATAAGGTACTAAATCTTTGTGGCGAACCTCATATTCTCCCTTAACTTGATTGACAATCAGTTTTGAATCACCATAAGCTTCAAGGTAGCGCACCCCTATTTCATGAGCGAGTTGAAGGCGGATGAGTAGAACATTATATTCTGCTACATTATTGGAACATAGTTCCGTCAATGAAAACGCCCTAGGAAGAACATGATTTTGTGGTGAGATAAATACAACCCCCACACCAGTAATAGTCTTGCCTTTAGGACTTGTTCTTGATGCTCCATCAAAGAGTATCTACCATACTTCATCCCCTGAAATCATATTAGATTCAAAAATATCATCTGGGATATCTTCATGAAGTTTTGAGCTCTCTGGAACCGGATGAGTAGCAAGGAAGTCTGCAAGCGCCTGACCTTTGACTGTCTTCTGAGGGACAAAAAGCATGGCGTACTGTGACAGGAGAATGGCCCATTTAGCTAACCTTGAATTCAACGATCCTAGTTTTGTCATGAGAATGCGCAAAGGGTTAACTCTAGAAATGACATGTATGTTTTGGCCGACCAAGTAATGTTGCATTTTTTGAATGGCAAAGACAAGAGCTAAACATTCCTTCTCAATGGGGTTATACCGAGATTCGGCTCCTATTAGAGTCCTGCTCAGGTAGTAAATGGCTTGTTCATAGCTGTCGTCATTCTTTTGAGTAAGCAGAGTACCAAGGAAATGGTCCATAGCTTTAACATAAAGGAGGAATAATTTTCCTGATGTGGGAGCCACTAAGACTGGGGGTTTAATGAGGTATCTTTTGATATCCTCGAAAGCTTCTTGACAGGATTTATCCCATATGAAAGAAACGCCTTTTTTCATAAGTTAGGTGAATGGTTGACAATGGCCTGAGAGATTTTCGATGAATCTTCTGTTGGCCCAGAGGCCTTCCACTCTAGTTTTGATGATGATTAACTCATGTAGTTATGTGTACTAATAATTTTGTGATTTTAGTTTCAGATTATTAATCGAGATGTTAGTAGGTGATTAGCTTCAACAAAGATGGTTTGGAAGCTTTCACATAGTGATTCAAGAGCCCGAGTGACAAGATCATATATAGCACTCATTGGAGTCAAGCTCGGTGGATCACGGAGTTTTGGATCGAGTCGGCTTGGAGACGACGCTCTACAAGAAGACATCGGTACCTAGTTTAGTTTGAGTTTTTAGATCCATTTGTAAAGATTAGAATAGTATGATATGCTCAAGTTCACAACACACACGTTTCATGTTTCCGTTTTGGTTTTCGGTTTGATTGGTTTAACCGATCTTTGTTTTCATGAATAGATAGATTCAAAATAAGTTTACATGGTTTAATGTATATAAGATTTGTTCTATATACATGCATGCTTCAACTTCTTAGACAAACTTAGTTTGATAGTCTATTTCATGAGTTTATTGTTTTGGTATTTTTAACAAAAAGTAATTTTGGAATTAAAGTCAAAAACATGGATATATATATGTTTCATGTATATTGGACTTATGTCCATATGCAACTTGCTTCAAAGTGTTTAAATATCATGTTTTTGTATTTAGATAAGTTTTGGACAAAACGTATTTTCAATTCAAAAATCCAAGTTTTAAAAAATACGGTTTTTGGTTTTTGGCAAAATTTCTATAACACAAAAATGGTTCAAAATGTTTGAAATTTGTATTGAAATTTTTAACACAAGTTTGTATATCAATGTAAAATGATAAAACTATTTTTGTGTATTTTTAGAAGATTTATGAGAATTTTTAGAATTAAAAATAACATGTTTTTCTGACCAGAACTGCCTCTGTCAAGCTAGGTCGGTCGACCGGACGGTTGACCGTACCAAGTAGCCGGTCGCCCGTAGAGGTCGACCGACGTGCATGGATACGTGTACGCTGGCTGCCCCATAAGCTGGTCGACCGCACGGTCGACCGACTGAGAGCAGGTTGCTCTCGGGTTGCACCCAGTCGACCGAGCGGTCGACCGGCCAGAGAGCCGTTGCTCTCTGGTTCTGGGGCCGATCGATTGCCCGGTCGACCGGTAGCTGCCAGCGGTCAAAAAGTGACCGTTGGACGGTCGACCGACCGGTCGACCGGTAGTTCATTTTGGCAGTTTCTGCTGCCGACGGTTATAATTTTCTGGGGGCTATAAATACCCCATTAATGGCCTGTTTTCTCTAAGAATTTTTGGGACGAAATTTCTGAGCTATTTCTCGTGTTTAAATAAGTTTTAAAAAGAGTTTCTTTGTGCTAAAAAGATCAATCTTATTGTTTTAAAGTGTTTTTATATTTTAAAGAAAAATAGTCTTTTGGGAATTGGTTTTGGTTCATTCAATCTATATCTTTGTGAAGATTTCCCAAGTGATTTTTCTTTATTTTAAACACTTTGTTTTTCACACTTGAGCTTCATTTTATCCTATCTATAGGGTCTTTGGTTTTGTGGGAAAAAGAGATTGTTTGTGGTCTTTTGATCACCACGTTGTAAACCCTATTTTAGCTTGGCTTTGTGCCTTTCTCTCATTGTGTTGAGGAGGTTGTGCTATTGGGTTGTATCCCTCAAGGTGTGAAGTGATCCTTGTGTAAGCTTTGTGCTAATCCCTCAAGTTGTGAGGTGATTGTTTGTTGGCTTGGTGTTGTGCCTCAAGGAGGAGGTTGTGTTTGTAAGGAGAGGAGTTGGGTATGTAAAGGGGAACACCTAGAGGGGGGTGAATAGGTGTTAGTGCTTATCTAAAACTAAATGCAAAACTAAGTGCGCTAAATGCGGAAGCTAATGCAAATCTTGCAAACACACTTAATACAATCAACAAGTGTAGCCGAATTCCCCGTGAAGGGCTCTGGACTAACTCCTCTTGATTCCCCTTGAATGGGTTGAGGTGCTATGTGAAGCTCTTGTTGATTAGGTACAAGTGAGGCACACACAAACAACCAAGCATATACAAGATATAGCAATGTAAATTATGCAAGTCACAACAAGCAAATAGATATGAATTATGCACAACACAAGCAAATATGATATGAATGTTATGTATGATGCTTTGCACAAATGTAAAGAGAGAGTTTAGAGACAAGTGGATCAAACGCAAACACAATGATATGTTTTGAGGTTCGAGCACCCTTGCTCTACATCCCCGCCTACACCACCGTGTAGGATTTCCAATCCACTATACCGTCCACCGAGGACTCCCACCGAGGGAACCTTCACCGAGAAGGATTTTTACAACAATGGAGTACCGAACCAATAACCCAAATCACAACCTCAACCTCTACTAAAGAGGGAGCAACCAAGAAATCAAGGGTTTACAACAAGTGGTATATCTCAACCACAAACCTCTTTCCTTTTTCTTTTTCCACAAAACAAAAGATCCTAATAGATTAGGATAGAAGATATAGCTCAAGTGTGGAAAACACAAGTGTTTTGATCAAAGAAAATCTCTTGGAAAATACCAAAATGATATGGAGATAAAGAACAAGAAATCAATCCCAAAAACTTGTTTTCTTTGAAAATAACAAAACATTTAAAAACAATTAAGATTGATCTTTTGGCACTTAAAACTCTTTTGAAAACTCTTTTAAAACACTGAAGAAGTCAGGAAAAATTTGCTCTAAAAAACTTGACCAAAAACCCAACGAGATGGGGCTTTTATAGGCCCATCAGAAAACTAGCCGTTAGAGCTGAGCTGGCAGCTCTGACAGGCAACAGTCGACCGGCCCGGTCGACCGCCAACGGTCAGAAATATGACCGTTGGGCAACTGCGGTCGACCGGCCCGGTCGACCGAAACAAACAGAGAGCACTGTAAGTGCCCCGGTCGACCGGAGCGGTCGACCGTCCCAGTGCCTCCAAACGTGCACAGATTTGTGCACGTCGGTCGACCGGCCCTGTCGACCGACTTCACCCAAGTCGACTAGGTCAGGTTGACTAGTCGACTAATTGAAGCCTGGAACAGAAATCTAGGTCAGAAAAATAATGTAAAATATTTTTCTAAAAATCTTTTAACACTTCTAAAAATCACCAAAGATAGTTTTATCATTTTATATGGAAACACAAACTTGTGATAAAAATTTCAAGACATATATTAATCATATCAATTCATTTTTGAGTCTTGCAAATTTTATCAAAAACCAACACTTGTGTTTTTATCAAACTTGATTTTTCAATACATGAATAGGATAGTCAAAATAAGTTTGTCTAGCAAGTTAAACCATGTATGTATATCTAGAATACATCTAATATACATAGAAATAAAGTAAACTTGTTTTGATCTACCATTCATGAAAACCAAATCCAAAACATAAATCTTTTGTGTGTGGTGTGCACTTGAGCATATCAACTATACTAAACTTTACAAATGGATCTAAAACACACTATCTAAACTACGGATACCTAAGTCTTCTTGACGATCTTCATCTTCAAGTTGACTTGCTCCAAAACTTCATCCATGGGCTAGGCAATGTGTGATCTTGACGCTTTGGCCCTGGAATCATCATGAAAAGCTTCTAAACACCTTGTTGAAGCTAATCACCAACTAATATCTTGGTTAATGATCTGAAACTTAAACAACACAAGATTATTAGTAAACATAACTACATGAGTTAATCATCATCAAAACTAGAGTGGAAGGCCTTTGGGCCAACAATCTCCCCCTTTTTGATGATGACAAAACTCATGGAGTTATATATGCATGGATTAAAGTTAAGCTTCAAGGAAGCTCCCCCTTAACTCATGCATAGACATAAATAATAAGATATGACAATGAAGCTCATAAATATGTATGCAAATGTATGGAGATAAAACATGCAACAAGCATAAATCAAAATCTTTTTCTCCTATTTACAATACAAAAACATATATGCATAAATAACAAGGAAGACAAATACTTCTCCCCTTAAGCAATGAAAACATGCATATAAACTCAAATACTTCTCCCCCTTTTTGTCAATCATCAACAAAGGGTTCAAAGTAAAATCGAATCAAACAAATTTTTCTCCCCCTTTTTGTCAAAAACAAAAACAAGGTCAATAAGGGGTGACTATAAACAACATGATATCTATAGATAAATGTGTCAATGAGGCATCTAGATATCAATTGAAAATAAACAAAGATCAATAGATGTTATATGCTATATACATTCATGAAGAGAAAGACGCTAAGTTAGCTTCCCTACACATATGCATTACATGAAAGAGGGATGTTAAGCCCTAATTCACATAACACACATTATGTAATGCATAAGAGGAGATGTGAAGCTCCCCCTACACACGTGTACCACATAACGAAGAGATGTTAAGCTCTTTAATATAAGATACACTCATCATGAATCTATATGCATATAGTCAATACAAATCAAAACTTTTGTATTTTTCTTAAAAAAAAAATTTAGATACCAATTTTAAGCAAAAACACATGAAACATCTTGATATCAATTGAAATTAAACATAAATTTTGAATGTCTAAACAAAATTTTGATACCAATTGTAAATAATTTTCATATTAAACATATGATACCAATATGAAATTTTCAATCATAAAGTAAGGGAGTGGGAAACAAATACCAATTGAAGAATCACCAATTGAAAGACAAAATTAAATTTTCTCCCCCTTTATGAAATACCAACTAAAAGATGCATGGGCTTGATACCAATTTAAAAATAATCAATTAAAACAAAATTGAAACTCAAGCACTAGCATAAACAAGATTTTGTGAAAACTTTATATCTTAAGTACAATTAAATAAAAAAATATATGTGTATGAAATGGAATGAGTACCAATCACCAATAGATGATACCAATTGAAAATATACATACACAATAAATATATGAGTATACAAAAAGATCAAAATGATACCAATTGAAAGAGTTCAATGATACCAATTGACATAGCAATAAGTTCAAGTGTATACATCATATTACAATACTTCCCAATCAAGGTTCAAGTTTTAAATGATTTTCACTTGTAAAGTATACATGACCATGATCTCCCATCCATCCTCCCATGGAAGGTAGGGGTTTTCAAAAATAGATTTGAAAATATAGTTTAGTTTGAAAATCTCTACCATAGTAAAGAATACCGTAACTAGTTAAATGGAAAATCTTTTAAACTAGTACGAAATCCTTCAAGCAAGGAATACAACAAAATAGTTTTTCATGAAATAAGAAATCCACATGAAAATCAACACTCTAATCCAATTAAGCACAATTTTGACTCATGAAAACAAAACATGAGCAAGCAATAAAAGTGAGTGTACATATAAAGTGTGAATATCATAATCATGAAAATTTTTCATTAAGCTCAATTATTCCTTAAACATTGAAAACACGAAAATCATCAAAAACTTATTTAACCTTCATGGCATATGTATGTCTAATACAAACTAAAGTATACATACATATCCAAAACACAACGAGTCCACAATTTATATATGCATGAAGGCACGTGGCTCAAAGAGGATAATCATGTATATCTAATAGTTTGGACAAGATAGACATATACATGAAGTTAAACAATTAAACACAAAATCAAGAAAAGCTAAATCTTCATCAAAACACATTTCATTTCAAGGTATATGGATGAATTGTCAACACAATAAGTATTCATACATATCCCTAAACACAATTGAGTCCATATATAGATTTGCATGAAAGGCAAATGACTCAAGGGGTATACATGTATATCTTAAAGTTTGGCTATACAAACATATACATGAAGTGAAAACTCACAATCATAAACAAATCCAAAATGGGAATACAAGTTTAAAATGTATGAATCATCAAAACTAGACTATACTAGCACATCTAATGGGTTCAAATAAGCATTCAAGTCCAAACATATATAGATTTATTTGTGGCCCACTATATGCACGAATATATACCTAGTCTTAATGAAAACTAACATCTAAACAAGTAATCTAAACATGAAGCATCAAAAACAAGATAAAAATCATCATGATAAAACTAAGACATGATTACTATGTAAATCCACATGTATTAGATTCATGATGTACATTATAGCTTAAACAAAAGTGAGAACACTAAGAATGGGTTCATACAAGCATGTGTGTCTCAAATACTATATATGTATGTCAAGGATCTAATAATCATGGCATTTACATACTAATCCATAGACAATAAAACATGCTATAAAACATCAAAGATATAAAATACAAAACATATATGATCAATATGTGCATGCATGTGCATTAGATCTATGTCATACAAATTAGTTTAAGAAATATAAGTCCATATAAAACATGGATATTTCAACCAACTAATAAGTATAACACTAATCTAATTAACATGGCATATTCATGATGATCACTAAACATTAAATCATGCTATGAAAGATAAACATGAAAATCATGTAAACATAAGAAGTTAGAGATTCGATACCAAAACCAATGAGGGCACCGCTCTATTTCTCCAAAACAAAGGTGGTCCTCTCCACCAAATCTTCCCTTGAAAGTGATGCATCCAATTGATTTCCATGAAGCTCGGAACGCATCCACTCCAAGGTGTCATCACTCTCACGTCATGTGAGAGCCCACACCTACATCAAAAATAATAGGAGGGGTGGTCTTTGGTAACCATATCTTCTTGGGTCCATGGGGGTTAGTGCCTTCTCTAACCCAAACAAACTTCTTTGTTAAATTCTCAACATGTAAACGATCATAGCAAAATTTAGCAAGATGGCCTTTTCGGCCACAATGTGTACATGTGTACACATGAGCATACATGTGTTGATGGTGTCCGTGTGGAGCATGTGTATGCCGTGGAGGGTGTGCATGCATAAAAGTTGGAACTTGTTTCTTACGAACCAAGGTTTCCAAGCGAGTGTGGTTCATGACACATTGGCTCATAGTGGAGCCCAAACAATCAACCTTCTTCTTAAGCAAGCAAATATCATCATTAATCTTAGAATAAGAAGTGTGGCATGCAATAGGTGGAGTGTGTGATACTATCTTAGCATGGCAAATATGAGCATCAAACTTATTTTGTAAAACAACATTTTTCTTTAAACACACATCTAAATCATTTGAAATGGAAATAATTTTATTTTTCAAATCAACATTCTCTTTTAAAACAAAATCAATTTTAGAAGACAAGTTTTCATTTTTCTTCAAAATAACATGGCAATCATTTTTAGTTTTTAAAAAATTCATTTTCTTTTAGTGCAAGTTCCAATTGAGATCTCAATGAATCCCTTTCATTATAGACCTCAAACTTCTCTTGCAAAACACAATCAAGTCTAGAATGCAAACTTTTATTTTCTTTTCAATTTCTAGACTTTTTTTTTTCAAAATCTTATATTTTTCTATTAATTTTTCACAAACAATAGATAGTTCTTAATTTAAAGCATGGGGATCAATATTATCATCACATGAAGAACTAGCACTATCATCACAATCTAAGTGGGGTTCCGAATGTACCTCAAGGGAGTCATTCCCTTGGACCATGAAGCATTGTGAATCGGATTCTCCACTAGATTCCTCTTCTTAGATTTGCACTTGAAGCTCGGAGGTGGTGGTGGTTGTTGTCAATTTGTTCCACACTGCAAAGGTGGAATCAATGTTAGAAACACACATAAGATAATATTTAGGTAATGTGCTTCTAATGGCCTCTAGGGCTTGTGCATTGGCCCCTATATGATTGCTATCACTAAGAAAGGATTCCTTGGTAATGGCAAGGTAAACTTTATGACCTAGGGTTTGTAAATAAACAGTCATCCTAATCTTCCAAACATGAATGTTGGAAGGGTCAAACATAGGAGGGGTCATGAAGGCCATGGTAAACTATATGAGTGTGCAAACAAGCAAATGCAAACAAGATTAGCCTAAAATGAGGATCTTTAACTCTAGGTTGTTAGACCAAATCAGAGTACCAAGCTCTGATACCAATTGTAAAGGGGAACACCTAGAGGGGGGTGAATAGGTGTTAGTGCTTATCTAAAACTAAATGCAAAACTAAGTGCGCTAAATGCGGAAGCTAATGCAAATCTTGCAAACACACTTAATACAATCAACAAGTGTAGCCGAATTCCCCGTGAAGGGCTCTAGACTAACTCCTCTTGATTCCCCTTGAATGGGTTGAGGTGCTATGTGAAGCTCTTGTTGATTAGGTACAAGTGAGGCACACACAAACAACCAAGCATATACAAGATATAGCAATGTAAATTATGCAAGTCACAACAAGCAAATAGATATGAATTATGCACAACACAAGCAAATATGATATGAATGTTATGTATGATGCTTTGCACAAATGTAAAGAGAGAGAGTTTAGAGACAAGTGGATCAAACGCAAACACAATGATATGTTTCGAGGTTCGAGTACCCTTGCTCTACATCCCGCCTACACCATCGTGTAGGATTTTCAATCCACTATACCGTCCACCGAGGACTCCCACCGAGGAAACCTTCACCGAGAAGGATTTTTACAACAATGGAGTACCGAACTCCTCTCTCAAACAACCACCTCACAACCGAGGGGTAGGCCCGTAGCCAAACAACAACAACAACAACGACCAACACCTCTGCCGAAGAGGGTTTACAACCAAACTCCACCTCTCTCTAGAGGGAGCAAACCAATAACCCAAATCACAACCTCAACCTCTACCAAAGAGGGAGCAATCAAGAAATCAAGGGTTTACAACAAGTGATATATCTCAACCACAAACCTCTTTCCTTTTTCTTTTTTCACAAAACAAAAGATCCTAATAGATTAGGATAGAAGATATAGCTCAAGTGTGGAAAACACAAGTGTTTTGATCAAAGAAAATCTCTTGGGAAAATACCAAAATGATATGGAGATAAAGAACAAGAAATCAATTCCCAAAAACTTGTTTTCTTTGAAAATAACAAAACACTTAAAAACAATTAAGATTGATCTTTTGGCACTTAAAACTCTTTTGAAAACTCTTTTAAAACACTGAAGAAGTCAGGAAAAATTTGCTCTAAAAAACTTGGCCAAAAACCCAAAGAGATGGGGCTTTTATAGGCCCATCAGAAAACTAGCCGTTAGAGCTGAGCTGGCAGCTCTGACAGGCAACAGTCGACTGGCCCGGTCGATCGCCAACGGTCAGAAATATGACCGTTGGGCAACTGCGGTCGACCGGCCCGGTCGACCGAAACAAACAGAGAGCACTGTAAGTGCCCCGGTCGACCGGAGCGGTCGACCGTCCCAGTGCCTCCAAACGTGCACAGATTTGTGCACGTCGGTCGACCGGCCCGGTCGACCGACTTCACCCAAGTCGACTAGGTCAGGTTGACTAGTCGACTGATTGAAGCCTGGAACAGAAATCTAGGTCAGAAAAATAATGTAAAATATTTTTCTAAAAATCTTTTAACACTTCTAAAAATCACCAAAGATAGTTTTATCATTTTATATGGAAACACAAACTTGTGATAAAAATTTCAAGACATATATTAATCATATCAATTCATTTTTGAGTCTTGCAAATTTTATCAAAAACAAACACTTGTATTTTTATCAAACTTGATTTTTCAATACATGAATAGGATAGTCAAAATAAGTTTGTCTAGCAAGTTAAACCATGTATGTATATCTAGAATACATCTAATATACATAGAAATAAAGTAAACTTGTTTTGATCTACCATTCATGAAAACCAAATCCAAAACATAAATCTTTTGTGTGTGGTGTGCACTTGAGCATATCAACTATACTAAACTTTACAAATGGATCTAAAACACACTATCTAAACTATGGATACCTAAGTCTTCTTGACGATCTTCATCTTCAAGTTGACTTGCTCAAAAACTTCATCCATGGGCTAGGCAATGTGTGATCTTGATGCTTTGGCCCTGGAATCATCATGAAAAGCTTCTAAACACCTTGTTGAAGCTAATCACCAACTAACATCTTGGTTAATGATCTGAAACTTAAACAACACAAGATTATTAGTAAACATAACTACATGAGTTAATCATCATCAAAACTAGAGTGGAAGGCCTTTGGGCCAACAGGGTACTCCCTGTGATTGTATTGCCCCAAATCCTCGGTGGAGGTTCCCTGTGTGGGAGTCCTTTGTGGACAAGCTAGTGGATTCGAAATCCTTCTGGGTGAAGGCGGGGACGTAGAGCTGGGTGCTCGAACCTCGAAACAAATCTTGTTGTTTGCGCTTGATCCATTAACTCTTACTCTCTCTCTCTCTCTCTCTCTCTCTTTATATTGTGCCTTGCATTATTTCACAATTATCATTCATATCTATTTGCCTTGGTAGCTTGTGTGTGCATCAATTGTTGTAATTGCAATTAGTTTTTAAATTTCTCATTAAGTTCATTAGATTAGCATTATCACCTATTCACCCCTCTAGGTGATTTTCATCTTCTGATATAGGCCAACCTGCCTTGTAGACCCTAAGTTCTTTGAGATTCTTAGGTGGATGCGTTTTTGGACAGCTTTAACCTTGTTGGGGTCAAGATGAATTCCTTTTGATGTGACAATAAATCCCAAGAACTTTTCACTTGAAACCCCCAAGAAGGACTTAGTTGGATTCATCTTCAGCTGATAGGCTCACATTATATCGAACATTGTCCTTAGGTCCCGAAGATGGTCATTCTTATCGCGACTTTTGATTGCGATATCATTGACATAGCATTCCACTGTTCTTCGAAGGTGGTCCTGGAAAATTATGCTCATTGCGCGTTGATAAGTTGACCTCGCATTCTTTAATCCGAAGGGCATCACATTATAGCAGTATGCTCCTAACGGTGTCCGAAATGAATTATGCTTCTCGTCTTCTGGGTACATCTTGATTTGATTGTATCCTGACAAGCCATCCATAAAAGATATTCTCTCAAAGACACATGTATTGTCAATCATGACATCAATGATGGGCATTGAGAATTCATCTTTAGAGCAGGTTGTATTGATATTGCGGTAGTCAATACAGACCCGAATTTTTCCATTCTTCTTACGAACGGGGACAATGTTAGTAACCCAATCCGGATGTTGTTCCTTCCATATGAAACCACATGCGATGAGTTTATGAACTTCAGCTTCAATAGCTTCCACAATATCCGGACGAAATCATCGCTATTGTTACTTGACTGGCTTGGCGTTAGGCTTGATATTCAGATGATGCATGGCTACTTGAGGATCAAGTCTAGGCATATCTTCGTAGTTCCATTCAAAGACATCGATATACTCTCTTATGTGTGCTATTAATTCTTCTTTCTCTGTAAGTGATAGCTCCCACTTATAAAGATGGGTTTAGGGTGATCTTGACTATCCAAGTTAACCTGAATTACTTTGTCTTTAGTAGGCGGTTCGCGGTGTTCGAATCGCTTTTCCCACTGAAAATCCAGTTGTTGAGCCCATGGTTCAGCCATACATGTTCCAATAGCCTCCCCAGGCTTCAATTGATTGCTTGAAGTCATATTAACGGAGAGATTCTTGAAAAGCATTCCAGTATTAACATCTGACTCCCACTCAGATGAAGAGGCAGAGTGTGACAGGATCGGCTTATCGTCTCCAGATTGGAATGATGCAGGAGGTGGAGGTATAACATATCCTAACCCCCTGTGTGTTTTATCATAGTAATTCATCGGTTTCCCTTTTGGCACAAAACTACGTAGAAGGCCACATCGTCCTTTTTCAAAGTTTAGGCCACTCCCACGATGTAGGTTGTATCCTATTTTTCTCATCATATACTGGGCTAATTGTGCATAATGGAAATATTGTGGGGGTTCCGAGTCTGAACTTGAATCTGTGACTGCTGGCCTCCGTAATTGGGCCCTACCGAATACTATCAGCGACTTGGTCCTTTTGGACGGAGGAACCATGAAGACAGACCCCTCTGCGCACTCCACAGATGTACTTGTCATGCTTGGTTTGTGCAACGGCATGTGTAGAAGCTATTGTCAACAATTCCAATAATTCGACACTCTTAGGATAATCAAAAACAATATTCTCAATAATCACCCATTCATCAGCATCATCCCCAATAGTATTATTACATTGAGGATTATTAAAACATGCTACAGTAGATTCGCAAGCAAAAGTAACTGGTATGTCTTCTTCAGATTCCGTATTTGCTTCATTGCCACTGTCATCGTTGTCTGATAACGGTTCTTTTGATGTTTTACTAGCTTCCTAATATAGGAGAGCATTAGTAAAGTAATTTTTCACCCCTTTAAATGGCTGTTTTTCAGCGAACACCATTCATACCGTTGCGTCATCTTCTACGTATTTGAAGCATTGGTGCAGAGTAGAAGGAATGATCCAGTTAGCATGAATCCAAGGTCGTCTTAGCAACAAATTATATGACGTGTTAGTGTCAATGACGTAACACGTTACTTCTAATTTCAGGTCTCTGATTCAAAAACGGAGTCGAATCTCCTCCAATGGTTGACTATTGCCTGCATTAAAACTATAAATCATAGTAGTCTTTCTGGACAGCCGATAAAGCGGTATCCCTAGGAAGTAGAGAAGTCTTTTAAGAATAATGCTGAGTGCGGACCCCAGATCAACCTGTATCCTTTCGATACATGTCGAGCTGATGTATCTAGTGTAGTACAAAGGTTGATCATGTTTATTGTCCTTGAGGAGCATGTTCTCAGCTGTGAAAGTGATATCGAGCACCTTCAACTGTACATGATGACATTCAGAACACGAGTGTTGAGTGTCATCTTCAGGGGTTTCTGGCATATGTGTTAGAAATGACTCAGAATTAGCCAGTACGTCCCTGAGTGCTTCACTCATCTTCGAGAGGCTCAGCAGCTCGTGTATGGTGATACGGGCTGGAATATTAGCCAGCTGGGCCCATATATCAAAGCGGAAAGGAATGTCAAGTCCCCTGCCTGAAGGTTTCTTCAAAACACGGTCAAACCGGACTTCTTTCTGCTTCTCTTTCCCTATAGTTAGGACTGAAGCTGGAACGGGGGCTTCTACTGATGTCGTTTGCTATTGTGTCTTGTCAGTAGTTTTGTCATACTATTTCAAATACGATTTCCCTGACCTAGTGCCTGCTGGTTGGGGTGCAGCATCCTGTGCTGTGAAAGCATGCTTCTCGTTTTCAAAATCACTGAGAGAATCTATCGTTATATTATCGTCATCTGGCAAGACAGAGATAACGTTGCAGGATTTGCCCTTTGATTTGGATTTCTTCGAATCCCATTGTTCGTTTTGGGTAAGGTCTGGGTGTATCCACATGATTTTTCTTATTTTACTGTCAAGGAAATGAGACCCTTAATCACTTGTTGTTTAGCTGAAGGCTCATTTATCTCCAGCCGTGCTTCAGGGATTGGAAAGGACCCATCAGGAACTATGACTTTTGGGGTCTTGTCGAACTCAAGGGTCACCATGTTTACGGTGACTTTCTTTTGTTCTGACTTTAGAATCAGAACTCCAGTGTCAACCAAAGGTTGGATTTTATCTTTGAGGACAAAACACTTGTTAGAAGGATGATAAACCATCCTATAAAAAAGCAATAATTGGGATCGTTTGTGCATCCCACTTCATTAGGGCGTCGAGCCTCTGTCAGCTTCAACTTATTCCCTTTTTGGAGCAAGTGGAATATTGTAACCACCTGCTCATCCTTGAAGGAGTACTATTTCGGAGGAAACTTGAACTCCTGATTATTGGCGCTGTTTTTCTTGGTTTTCAGAAGGGCTTCTCCTGACAACTCCACAGACATAGTCTCCTTCTCTTTGGCTTGGGAAGATTCTGCGTCTTTTATTACTCATACCCCATTTGCCTTTGGGGGTGGATGGTTCAAACTTTTTAGTCAACTTCTCAGCTATTTCGGCTTGCTCGACTAGTTCTTTCCAAGTATGAGCCTTGACAGCTCCCATACGAATCTCTACTTGGTCCAGGAAGTTATGCCTACATGTTTGTAATAGCATAGGCAATGGCATTCCAGCCGGACACATTAGAGATAAGTTTCTAAACCGTTCGATATAATCACAGACAGACTCACCTTTCCTCTGCACAATAGAGAGGAGTTTGTCTATCATCACCTCAGTATCATCCTCGTAAAAACGAGAAAGGAACCAGATCTCTAAATTGATCCAGGAATTAATGGAGTTCAGCGGGAAGCTTCTGAACAAGTCGAAGGCTACTCCTTTGAGAGTACCTATAGACAATCTGGACATAACTACATCATTATCTATAACATTGCCAGTCTAAGACCAGAAGTAATAGATACACTGGTTTGGTGAACTTTTACCATCATACGTATGTAACGTAGGATGTTTAAATTTTGGCGGGTATGGCATGGAGTCCCATTCAAGTGGATAAGGACGAGTCATGCCTGCCTTCTTCAATTCATCCCTTTGAGCTAGGGATGCGATCTGAGCCTGGATGCTCTTAAGAACCTCGGCATCGATGGAAGAGCTTTCCTTTGACTTATCAGTCTTAGGTTGCTCATCCTCAATATTCTCCTCCTCATTATGGTTTCTCCTGGTATCATTGTTATTCCGGTTGGTGAGAATTTGAGCAAGCATTTGTTGGATATTATCCATGACTTCTTGTTGAGCCTTGGAGGTCTGCTCTTGAGCTTCCATCCATTAGCGGAGGTCATCATTTTTGTTATCAGCTATATGTACCGATGCTTTGCCTGCTTGTACGGAGCTGACCATTGCGGAAGAGGCATAACCGCTAGCTTCTCCTTTCTCATCGAACCATTAGAATAAACTCTTCAATGGTTCAGGTGATTAGCACCCTAATTGAAGAAGATGGGTGCTCGTAGTCATAGGGTAGGGTCACTCTAGATCTGGTGCTTCAGAACACACCCTCCTCTTCTACCAAGACTTGGCCCAAACCTGGGCTATAATCTGGGTCCGGAGAACTAAACGAAGGAGAATTAGCATTTTGTCGCCTTTGTCTGCTCCTGAGTAGTTCACATCCTCTTCCTATCATATTGACAGATGCGAAGTGTTGATCTGGTAGGTTTTCGCTCTGCCTGATAGGACTTTGAACTGATAGTCGGTCGAAAATCAATGGTCAGACTAGAAGAGTGGCGGGCATCAGCCCTAGTTGGTAGTGGACTGAATGGACCGTTATCAATTGACACCCGACTTGTTCACAGCAAGAAGGAGAAGTATGGAGTAGCTTTTACTTTCTCTTGTTAGTTAGAAACTCCCTTAGATCAGTGTTAGCCAAGCTTACACGTCTTGCTTGAATACTGTACGAGATGGTTCAGGCTGAAGACCTCTAGCCTTGAAACTTCTGGCTTTCAGTAATTTGAAAATCACCTTATAATCAGCTATTTTAACTTCGCTTGGTGAAGTTAAATGTGTAGCTCCGTGGTGAGGCGCGAGCTTAGCCTCGGAGGATTTTGGAGGTGAAGTTACAGCGACTTCGCTTTTAGCACGCTGTTGTGCTTTGTTCTAAACCTTGCGGCGGAGGTAGCCAGCACTGAAGAATGCTTGTGTTCTAGCCTAGCAACTGAGAGCCGGGTTAGTACCATTAGGTACTAGTCTTGTATTAGCCATGCCATCAGCAGCTTTGTGCGAAGTTATGGAGGCTTTGGTGGTAGCACGCTGTGGTGCTTTGGACTTTGCCTTACTGCGAAGGCATTAAACACTGCAGAGTGCTTCAGTTCCTGCCTCTTG
Organism: Agave tequilana; assembly: GCA_038442645.1. Classification (NCBI taxonomy): domain Eukaryota; kingdom Viridiplantae; phylum Streptophyta; class Magnoliopsida; order Asparagales; family Asparagaceae; genus Agave; species Agave tequilana. The sequence goes on along the minus strand of JAVJIF010016925.1, from coordinate 22,990 downwards.
GTTGGGAATTTTTTTAGTACCCTTAGGTACTAATGCTCTGAAGCCATCAGCGCCTTTGCTCACTGGGGTGAGATTGGCACCAAGGGCCAATACCTCCAAATCAGGCGAAGTTAGTGCTGCTGACTTAGCTTTGAGGCTAATATTGGTAATAGTGCCAAATTGTATAGGCATCTTGCCTTTGTCTTCACATGATAGGCGAAATTATGTTGGAACTTCACCTGAAGCTACACATAGAGCTTTCTACTTCACCCTCCACATCTGCTTGAGAGGCGAAGTCCTAGATTCGTAGGGGACCTGCTCGTGTGGGACACGTTTAGCCTCGGTTAAGACTGAGATGAGTTGGGACAAGGTTCGTCCAGCTGCTCGCTCGGCTAAGGCTGGCTTCTGCTCTAAAACCTTGGCCACAGAGATCTTCTTGTGCTTCCAAGCGTGGAGCACTTGACTACCCCCAAAGATCAATTCTTTTAATTTTTCTTGGTCAAAATGAATTACCAAGTTTTCAACAGTGAAGGGCTCAGTATTCTGACTGTTGCATTGCGACATCGTCTTCTTATTGTGCCAAAAGACTGAGTTCCCCAGCAGAGTCGCCATTTTATTTTCCATTAAAAACTCAATAAGGGAAAACTTACAAAAAAGAAGGGAGAAGCAATATTATAAGTAATTAAAAGGAAATTACAAGTAGATCTCCTCTGAGATTTCTAGGAAAATATGTCGGTAGGAATCTGATCAGCGCGCGATCATTTTATCTCTTTGACGATGCAATCAATCTGGTGATCAAGCTGCCTCCTAGTAGGATTTCCTTCTCGCTTGGTTCGGGAAATTAAAGAATTGAAAGCAAAAGATCAGTAGAACCCTTTTGCTAAGAATTTTGCTCTTGACTTTTTTCTAAGCCAATCTGCTCTCTGTCCGTGTATGTCCCCTGTTTGGGCTCAGCCAGGGACTACTTATAATCGACATGGGGTGTAACCGCCCCCTTGAATTCAGCAAGGTTGAAACAGTACTTAGCTTCGCATGAAGCTAGAGGGTTCGTGCGAACGCCTTCTTGTCGTTATGGCTTAATTGTCTCCACTTAATGTGGGACGAGTGGGCGGATATAACTGCCCACTTAAAGTGGCGTTAATCCCACTAAATTAGTAGGGTTCACCCATTAATCCCTTGTGGGATTTTGAAACGGTCAATTTGATGACCTGGCAAAGCTCACTGCGGAGTTAGATCATGCGAAACTAAGACTCGACTCATAACTTCAAATAGAGTTACCTTCAGAGCCTCGTGCGAAGTTAAGACTCAGCCCATAGCGCAGCTAAACCAGCGAAGCTAGGGATAAGGCTTCTGACGCGAAGCTCCTGGATCAGCCTCTAGCGGGGCCAAATGGGAAGCTTCAAGCGAAGCTAATAGTTAGCCTCAAAGTGAGGCTACCAAGGAAGCCTTAGGCGAAGTTGTTAGCTCCATGCGGAGCATGAAGCTTACCTTGGGCTCATGCCAGGCTAGGTATTAAGCTAACTTAGCGTCTTAGGCCTGTTTAGGTATCTTCAAAGGCAACTTTGGCTTACTGTCTGCTTTACTGGATCAGTAATGTCCAAGTTTATGCCTTGTCTCTAGTCATCAGCTTGTCTTCGACTTTACTTTTTGTAAATGTCAATAAGTCAGACGTTGTTCAGACTGGCTGAAGATGAACGTGAGAGTTTTGTCTTTTTTAGAGTGTCAACACACTTATCTCATGCATTGTCCTCGATGCATCGTGAATGTGTATATACATGAAACAAATGGAGAGAGAAGGAAAATTACCTCATGGTGGTGGCTCCGGTGGTGGTCTGACTAGGCCAAGCGTTGCTACCCAATCAAGATATTGTGGATCATGCAGAAACCCACCAGTGACCTCTCTAATATGACCCAGTAAAAGATGATTGAGTGAATGGTCTTATTTAGACATTTATCCCTATCTACTTTCTAATTTTCAAAAATAATTACTGAGTTATTTTCTTCAACATCCTTATTCAACAATGAAGTGTGATTTTGGAAGATGATTGATTTGGACTCAAATGGAAAAAGAACAAAAACCGATACCGACTCAGGAATTTGACTCAGATCAAGTCGAGATTCAAAAGGATGAGTCGAAATTGGTTCAAAAATGGGGTCCAAACTAAAGAATTGATGTTCACACACTTTTCCCATCAATAAAGTGTGATCATAAGATATTGGTGATTCAATTTTACAGTGTACTGGTATAGGATTTAATGTTGACTCTGGAATAAAAAATATCTGGTAAAAATACTGGAGTCATTATTGAATCAAAAAGTGAAGTGAAATTACCAACTTGAGGTTTAGGATCACTTTCAAGCTCAAGTTTAATTTTGAGAAAAGGATAACTTGCCAAAATGTTAGTGCGATTCTCAAACCATGGAGTTTGGTCAAGTTTCAATGGGTTTGCTAAAATTGAATCTTGGTTTCCAAAATAGCATGATTCTTGGGTCCAACGGTAGAGTTAGGGATATAAGGATTGGTCCAAGATTGACAAGAAAGGCTTTCCTTGCTCTCATTGATCAAATTGCTCATTATCGAGTCTAACCTACTGTTAGGCCGGGTAATAGAATTTTGAGTCTGAATCATGTCTTTCATACTCTTTGCAATTGGTTCTTCTTGAAAAGGTGAGTGTGGAAGTAAATTTTGAAAATTGTGGCGAAATTGTAAGTCAATCAGATTTTGTGATTCTTGCTCGGACTCACGCAAGGGTTCCATATTCAAATCCAGTATGGATGGTTGTTCATTTTAAATCAGTGAGACTGGAAAAGATGAGTAGGACTCTTGAAAATTTGGTTGAGATGATGAGTCCAACATATTTTGAAATTGTTGCATTTTTTCACAAAAGACTTCCAAACGTTTTTCTAGCTTAGATTCTTCTTCAATTAGATTTTCTAGAAAAGGAGTATATGGAGTTTGATTTGGGAAGGATTGTGAATTGAGCAAATTTTGATTTTGTTGTTGGAACTCAAGCATGGCTTCCATACTCCTTTCCAAATTAGATTGTTCTTAAGTTGGTGGGACAGGAAAAGAAGGAGATGAATCCAAATTGGGGAATGAAAATTGTGGAAAGGTGGTTGAAAATTTGACTTGGGGGAGGTGAATCCCCATTGACTCTGTGATGGGTTGAAATTATTTGAAAAATTATAGTCATAGGATTGGGGATATGGGTCATATTGAGTTGGATAATCCCAATCCGGCATATATGGTTGGTTCATGTTGTACATCGCCGGGTTGGAGTTATCCGAGTCAAATAAGGTCGGGGTAAAATATGGATTCATATTATGATTGAAAAAATTGTTGTTGTTAAAATTCATTTCACAATTTACAAAAAAGAAAGAAAGCAAACAAACAAAAAAAAAAAAAAGAAGAAGAAAACAAGCCTATGCTAGGGTTGACTTAGACCTAGACGATTCCTAACTGGTTAGACTGTCCACGGGGGGTATATTGTCAAAATCTGACCATGAATTAATCGGCCAAGTAGGGGCAAGATCAATGGGAGGTATCTGTGTCGGAGTAACGGGCTTATTTACGCCAAACCACTGTTCTTTGAGGTTTTGTCTGTCAATTCCCAACATTAGGCACCGATTTGACAAGGGTCAACTTCTGACAACTTCTCCCTTAGGTCAATCTCTTAAATGAGTTTGAGATATCCCTAGGGGCTAGCGTCTAGCAAACTTTATTTTGGCTTAGATTGTGTGAGTAGGGAGGTGATTTTTAGGCTAAGGGAGGATAATGACTTCTCCACCTTATGTTATATTGGGTTTTGCCCTTAAGTTCAAGTCGTGCAAGTGTGCAATATAGATAAGAATGAACACACAAAGAGAGTAAATCACCCACGTGTTTGTCCTAACTATATGCTATGCAATATGTACACCTCAGTTAAGATCACAACACAAGAACAAATTACAGTATATTAGAATGAAAATTGACACATGCCTAAATGCAAATGTCTAAACTATTTTAAAGCATCCAATTCTGTATTTTAGTTCTTAATTATTACAATGCACATGTAATATAAACAAAAATTAGCAACAGAGTATAAGTATATATAAGAATTTACCCAACCACACAAGAGCAAGTATAGATTTCTGCAATGCTAAAACTTTAACCTGCATACCAAAAAACAAAGAAGAAAAGTTAATAAAAATGTGAAATCAAACCGTTCCCATCCCCGGCAACGGCGCCAAAATTTGATCGGGGAAAAATTGCATACAAAAAATGTATATTTTAAAATCAAGAGTTAAAGTTTGTGTACTTTGGCTTCCTCGATACTTCCGTTATAGCATAGAGGCTAAACGGGTCGAATCCACAGGGACGGGAAGCGATAAAAGCTTTATCAGTTGATTCACGTATGTGTTAATGGTTCTTCAATGTCTGAAAGAATGACAAGAACAGAAAATAAAAAATAAAAAGAGAAGTACGGTGAAAAATAAAGAAGTAGAAAACATAGAAAAGAATATATTTGTGGCTTTTGATAGTCGAAAAAGAAAGAAAACCCATGACTACTAACTACTAATGGCTCCACTAACCTCTTATTGATAGTTGCCTCACATGTTTGGCCATCACTAGTCTTTGGTTCAAGAGCGTTTCAAAGCATGACCCATACGATAACTTTCACATCGAAACTCAACAAATAAGTGTAAGTTACACTTAAACCATCAAAACTAAAAAAGAGTAAGCACGGAGTAACATAATGTTAGCTTGTTAGAGAGTTAGGATGTTAGAGTATTAGATCCATCATCATGAGCCATCAATAGCTCTTGCAAGAGCAAGGCCAAGTAGAGGCTATTAGATTCATGTGGATTAGCAAGTAAGAAGTTAGTAAGTTAGTGGTTAATAGTTAGTTGCCATGAGAGAAAATTAGCTAAACATGTAAAAAGAGTTAGAGAAGAAAACAAAGAGAGGTAAAGAGAGAATCTTCCATAGATTGTCACCTTCTATTACAAGCACTCTTACTTTCCAACCATGTACCACTCTCTCCTATTACAAGATCTAAAAGAAATGGAAAATACAAAAAGGAAGAAGAAGAACTAAACTAAACTACCCTAAACTACAACATGGAAAGAAACTACCCTACTCTCTGGATTTCTTCTTCAGAACCCCAGGGGGGTATTTATAGGCACCAGGGGAAAGGGGGCCAGGGGGACAACCCTGGCCCAAAGCACTGGCGCGGCCGTGCCCGTACGGCCGCATTTTTGTAGTTGTACTAGGGTGGCGCACGCAGTGCCGCCTGTTTTGCGTCGCTCGTTTGTTTCCCTGTCGGTTGCATATTTTGGTTTCTAATTTTGGCCCCTGATTTTGACGAAACTGCTCTCCAAAGTCAGTGGTTATATTATAGGCCTTTAATCACCCATTAAATAGTGATTGAGGGTCTTCTTCTTCATTGCACACCATGGACCTAGAAACATACAAGAGAGGTATTATTAGCAGAATTTAATATTAAATAAATGTGAAGATGTGGTATGAAATATGCAGTTTTAGAGACTAATCACTTCGCCTCTAGAAGGAGATAAGATAGGCACTCAGAGACACACTGGCTAATTCAGAATTATTTCTGATACATATGTCAGAGGCCTCTAAAGATAACAGTCAACCCCTATGCCCTGGATGTCATCATGTATAGCTAAAAATGCCTATCATCACCTTCACTGCTGAGGACATGCTCCTCAAAGACAATAAACATGATCGATCCTTATACTATACTGGATATATAGGCTCGACATGCATTAAAGGTTACAGATTGATCCAGGTTCTGCACTCAGCATCATTCCTAAAAGGCTCCTTTACTTTCTTGAGATACCGCTGAATAGATTATCAGCAACGATTACTATGATATATGGCTTCAATGCCGGTAGTATTCATCCACTAGAAAGATTCAGCTTCGCTGTTGAATTGGGGATCTAAATTCAAAAGTGACGTGTTACGTCATTGATGCTGACATGTCATACAATCTACTGCTTGGGCGACCTTGGATTCACGCTAATTAGATCGTTCCTTCCACTCTGAATCAGTGCTTCAAGTTTGTGGATGATAATGCTATGGTGTGAATAGTGTTTGCTGAAAAGCAGCCGTTGAAGGGAGTTAAAAATTACTTCACTAATGCTCTCTTCTACCAAGAAACTAATGAAGTAGCAAAAGAATCGTTACTTGAAGATGACGATAGCGGCAATGAAGCAGATTCAGAGCCAAAGGAAAACATGCTAGCTACTTTTGCTTTCAAATCAATTGTAGCATATTTTAATAATCCTGAATGTGACAATCCCATTAGGATGATGGTAAATAGGTGATCAATGAGAATGTTACTTTTGATTATCTTGTGAGTGTTAATTTGTTTAAATTTTGCTCCTCAATTTTTTTTTGTAAGTTTTCCCCAATCAACTTTCAATGAAAAATAATAGCCATCAAGGCTTTCTCATCTAAGTCTGCCAAGTTTCTTCCTTCATGTTTTCAGGCTTATTTTCCTTCATGAGTAATGTTTTCTTCAACCCGCTCTGGGTCACGATGGTATTTCATCCTAATCTGCAACTTGCTGAAATTGATGACACCATTAAATTTTCAAATATCAAAATTAATTGCAGACATCTTCTGTAATGCCCCAATCTTGCAGATACGGGGACGCTACGGCGATATATACACACAGGTCTAAAATACCCTTACGTATATATGTTAAGCCTCAGTATAGAGATTGAATATAATATGCACAATAATTCTAGCATAAATAAGTATAAGAATACTTGCAAAAGGGGTTAATGATCATAATAGATATGAAATAGGGATAAATAATAAAATAAAAATAAATAACAAAGATACATATGAATCAGAAAGGGTAGCGGTCTCAAGAGAATGTCTCAAAAAATATCAGGTGCTACGAAATCTTTGAGTTCCAACCTGGGCACGCAAGCCCAGAGTCGTCAGAAAGCGATCTAGCGAGTGATAAAATTAAAGAAGCAATAATATACTATAGTACTACAATCATAATACTAATAGATAATACATGTTTAAATATATGTGATACAATATAATGATAATAAATATACACGTATCATATTTTGACATCACCAATACCTAGCATGTTATAACAGTGGCATTACCAAATAGTATCCAATCTTATATCATTACTATCAGTTTATATGTCTGGGCTGTGCTACCAAAAATAATAGGTAAGTCACTTTGGGTATTATGTTGCTATAGTCAATAGTGTTATACCATTTATATATTATTCTCAATATGCGTAATATGATATAGTATTAAGTGTTCCTAATTACATCAGTTGAGTAACATGTAGCAATTTAATTACTTTATATTTCTTAATTAATCTAATAATAATAGTAACATAATGGTGTCGTGATGAATATGAACATATAAATATGAAGTATGTAGAATAATCTTACTATAGTGTTGTGATTATGTAGTAATAGTGCCTACATGGTATACATAAAATAGAATACATGAAATGTAAAGTATATGTGTACATGAATAGTGTGTCACCACATGAAATATAACAAGTATCAGGAAGTATAACAAGATATACAGGTGATATGAAAGTGGATAAAATATCAAGAATAGTAACTGATAATACACATAGAGGGGGGTGAATAGGTGTACTAGTTAATCTAATAATAATGATGCAGAATTAAAAAACTATTTAAGCAAACTAAAACTATTAAGCTAAACACACAAAGTATAACACAAGAGTGTAGTCAAATTTCTGGTGAAGGGCTCTGGACTATCTCCTCAAAATTTCTCTTGATTAAGAGTTGAGGTGCCACTATGGCTCTCTTGGTTGAATACAAGTGTGAGCAAACAATCCCATGCATATATCAATAAGGCATAAGATATATCAAGCATATAAAGAGATAAATAAGATAAGCATGCAAGATATATAAACACAAGTGAGAGAGAGAGAGAGAGCAATCGCAAACACGGAAGAATTGTTACAAGGCTCGAGCACCCTTGCTCTACGTCCCTGCCTTCAACACTATGAAGGATTTTCACTAGAAACGATCCTGCAAGATCACTCTATTCCGCAACACCTATAACGAGTTTACACAAGAACTTTGGACTCACTAGTCTCCTCACTTGTTCTCACAAGAACAAACATATGCAAGCACACTAGCTTGCTGAGGCCGCACCACTACACCGAGCTCCCACAAGAACTCGTCACAAACACGAACCCGCAAGTTCACCTCCTCAAATACAAAGATAAATACTTGATGATCTTAACACTTTGATCACTATAAACACTCTCACAACAAAGGTCCCTAGAGGATTGATATAGCAATGGATAGCTCAAGTACGTGTGAGAAAAACAAAATAGAGTAGTGGAGGAAAACTCAAGAAATCTCTTTTGAAAACACTCTTGAAAACTCTCCTTTTGATATGGAAGTATTAGCCCTAAAACAAGTGGAGAAAGCCTCTTAATGAGATGGAAAAAATAGCTTTGAAACCTACTCAAAATCTTGATCAAAACAGCCCAAAACAGACCCCTTAAATAGACTCCCAAAAACTAGCCGTTGGGGTCAAACATCAGGTCAGAATGACCAGTCGGTCGACCGGTGAACGGTCAGATTTTTGACCGTTGGCGATGTCACTCGACCGCCTGGTCGACCGTCCTCTGGGCTTTGACCTGCCGGTCGATCGTCCGATTGACCGGGACCAGATCCAGATAGCAATGTTCTCTAGACGGTTGACTGCCGGTCGATCGGGGCCATATCCAGAGAGCAAAGCTCTCTAGATGGTTGACCGTGTGGTCGACTGGCCCTCAAGCTAAAATGGCTGTGTACGTTCTGTACACATCGGTCGACAGCCCGGTCGACTGACTTCTGGCTCGGTCGACCGTTCGGTAACCGCCAGAAGCCTGGTTAGCAACCTTTTGGGAATAAAAACTGTCCTTTTCACATCAATAAAATCCCATAAAATCTTCAAAAATAAGTTCATTGAAATACAAATATGTGTGATAAAAAATCAACACATAACACAAATGTTTTGAACCATTTTTGTAATAGAGAAATTTTGCCTTAAACAAAAATTCGTATTTTTTAAAATCAATCTTCATTTTGAAAAATGATTTTTCTAAAACTTCTCCAAATACAAAAATAAGATATTTTAAACACTTTTGAAGCTTAGTGTGTATGGATATGATCCGAGACACATATAAAATGAAATATTTATGTTTTTGACAATAAGCTCTAAAATAAGTTTTGATAAATACAAAACTCAAACACATGATATAGAAACACCAAATAAGTTTTTCTAAACATTTGAACCAACAATGTGTATGGATGAAATCCAAAACACATATAAACCATATAAACTTGTTTTGATGAACTCTATTCATGAAACATAAGGATGAATACTTTGAAGCTCAAAAATCAAAACGGTATTTTCTAAAATCAAAACTATTTTATGAAAACACATATAAATTTTGTATGTGTGTATGAGCTTAAGCAATCTGCAACTAATCTATCCTTTACATTTTATCTAAAAACAAAATCTTAACACTTACAAAACTAGACTTAAGTCTTCTTGAAAATCTTTTCTTAAAAATCTTCTTCTCTATCTTGACTTGGTCCAAACCTTGATCCATGAGCTAGACTCTTCTTGAGTACTTGATGCGATCTTGATGCGTGAGCTCTTGAATCAACACGTGCTAGCCTCAAAACTTGACTTCGAATCCTTTGTTGAAGCTAAACAACTACTAAGATCTTGATCAAATATCTGAGATTAAATAAACACAAGATCTTGAGTACTATAACTACATGAGTTAATCATCATCAAAACTAGAGTGACGGGCCGTTCGCCAACAGTAACAAGTACAACTGAATAGTAATATACATGTATCAGGCAAATCATGTTATTTATACAATAATAACAATCAGTACCGCCTTATATTTTAACCAATCTCTTCCAGTGTCCCATATCACTGGCTGTTCATACCGGAGCCCGCACTCTGGCCGAACCCATCTGAACATGGTATACGAATACCATGATCCAAATGAGAGAATTGCCAAATAACAAGCGTTACTATCTCATCATTATTTTTACTATTTTATTATGTTAATTGAAAACCCAATGATCAAAAAACTCTAATCAGGTGGGTGTATCCCGTGCATACCTGAGATCACGATCATACCAAGACTCCCTGGCTGCTAAGACTAGGGCCAGCCCGCTTAACGAGAAACGTGAAGGTAGCCAACACTACCATGTCCCCTGTAGCGGGACTAACAATGGATTCAAACATCCACTCGATAAGACCTAGTCAACCGTCAGGCCTCTCCCAACCCGTGTTGTATTTATTATATTTAATCTACATAGTATATTAGGAACAAAAATAGTGCATGGTACATGTGACACGATAACAGGACATAAGTTCTGTGGATAGTATGAAACAAGATAACAGGAAACGGGAAACGGGAGATGTGAGATTCTAGGGTGCCCCCTGTGGCTTTGATCCACATGGCACTTAGTTTCACACATCACATATCAATAGCTCACATGTCCAGTAACAAGAGTACCATATTAAGATTATAGGATATAATCATGTAACAGGAATATAGGAATATCTATGTAACAAGAACAGTAATCCATTGCAACAGGATTACAGAAACAATCAAAGTATGTACACAGGTGAATCCATGTGACAAGCACATGTAATAATAGTGTAGAGTACCCGTGTAATAGTGATACAAGTATCAGAAGTACAAGTGTAGCGTATCAATGTAATCGGTGATGCAAATACATGAAATAATAGTGTTCTGTATAACCAGTGTCTGTATGAAATAGCAGTGTCCACAGTACAAGAATGTTCATATAACGATGCTACTAATACATGTAATAATAGTGGTCGTGTAACGGCGATACATGTACATGTAATGACAGTGTCTGATATGATAGTATATCCGTGTCCTGTGTGAGAAATAACGATGTCCAGTGTATCAGTAGCGATCTCATGATTTCAAGTAACGGTGACTGTATTAGGGTAATATATTTAACATGTATCAAATTATATATCTATATTTCTTATATCGATTTCAATATTACTATGATCGGTACCACACAGGAATTATCTATTCTCAAAATCTATACATCAATATTAAAATTATTAAGTTATTTATTAAGATGAAATTTCTTTAATTTACATTCTAATAATCACTATTTATATAATTAATTCATTTATATGTTATATTAAATCATGATGTTATATTAAATCATGAAATATGAATAAGTATTATTTATTGAAAGTGTTTAACCTATTTATAGGATTTAACCGATAATAAATGCATTTCACATGATTTAAATGATAAATATAGTTTAATTAACTAATTTTATTCAACACATTAAAATATAACTTTTTGAAAGAAAAAACACACACAAAGTGATAACGAGAGTATAGCTCTCTTTCCTGTGAACGCAACGGCTTGAGGATCGTCAAAATCAGACTCCAGATGTTTCAGATATAGCCCCAACACTAAAATCATAGAAATATGGTTAAATATGAAATAAAGAGATCAAAATTGTAAATATTAAAAATAACCAGGGGTTTTTATGTAAAATTACCTTTATTATGAATTGGGTTGGTTTGCTAACAGGTCGGATCCCATAACCCGGATCCATAAACTTATGTAGATGGGTTTAAATTTAATAGGTTTGGGTTTAAATAGAGAGAGAAAGAGTATGAGAGAGAGAATGAAAGAGGGAGAAAAGAAATCAGGGGAGGAGGCGACGGCCAGTGGTGCTGGCCGCTGGCGTACGGTGGTCTGGCCGGGCTCGCCGGGTGGCGAACCTGGCTGGCCGGCTAGGAGGCGGCTTGGCGGCGCTGCCTCCGAGGGAGGAGAAGAAGGGGATGGATGTGATGGTGACGGTGTTTGAGGTGTTGATAAAGTGATTGTGGTGATGTTTGAGGTGGTAATGAAGTGATGGTGACATGGGTGGTGAGAGGTAGAGATTTGGGTTGTTGTGGTTAATTGGTGAAGGAATATCATGGTTAATTTTTTAGGACTTAGTGGCGGTGGGTGGTGGATTGGAGAGATCAAAGGAAATGAAAAAGGTGGAGATAATGAGATTTGATAATGAATTCTTAATTGGAAGATAGTAGAGTAAATTAGGATATGGGGGGGGTGCTGGGGGGGCTTGGCCACCGTCGTGGGGTCGCCAGAGTAGGGAGGTCGGCGGCGGTGGTGATGGCCAGTTGGTGTTGGTGGTGGATTGGAGAAGAAAAAGAGAAAGATTATGTAGAGAGGGGTAGAGAGAGTTAAAGAGTATGGGAAAGATTTTTAGAGAGAGAAAGAGAGATTTTATGGGGAGGAAGAGAGAAAAGGCAGTGGCTGAGAGGGGTGAAAATGGGTGGTCGGTGGGAAGTTTGGAGAAGGGAAACGAAGAAGAAAAAGAAAAGAAAGAAAGAAGAAAGAAAGAAAATATAGTCATTTATAACGTAATGATTTGATGCATAAACCACATGATATAGTATCCACACTCGGAATCGGGTTGACAGGGACACTACAAGAATTGAAATTTATGTATTAAGTAAAAGTTAAAACTTACAATTTTATTGTCTATTTTCGATAGAATTACCTGAATCATCTTCCATGGAGCATGTTTACCACGTCGGCTTGGACTGAACATGGTGAAATCCCTCTTCCTAAATTTCAAAAATTAAACAAGATTATTAAAAAATATTTTATGATTGACGTTATGAAAAATTTTAGAAGTATTTGATGAATTAATAAATATATACAATATTAAACACTCACAAATCAGTTATTTTCTTAATCAATTTTCACACTTCGCCACCCATCGAGTCCAACCAATGTATAATAAAAGATCTTGTATCAATCACACACAGCGTCAAATATGATCTATAAGATAAATTCATATATAAGAAATTAAATTAAGTAAAAATTGAATTTTATTATAAAAAATTAGTACTTACATCGTATTATATGGCGTAATATACAACTGGATAACTAGTTCACCTCTTACCATTGCATCCGTGACATATCGAGCCTTCTTATTCATTTCATCTTCACGGGTAACCACATGTGCGATATAGTACGAACAAATAAAATCACACAAGTCACTTAAGCCCGTCTCCATACACCATTCATATAAGGACTTAAAATTATCAAAAATTACCAAGATACATCAAATCTAAAATAATTAATATTTTATTCCTAAAAATGAATATACAATAATGATTAACTTGATATACACACAAATACATGCGACGTTTATCTCCTTTCAGGCTACGAACCTCTCAAGGTCATTATGTTTGAGGTATATCCCTCAAGCTCGGTTCCAAATATATCTATAGACACGAGTGTTGTGATTATGCATCCATCTTCCACGACCCTCGCAAAAGTAGCCACTGTCGCCAGTTTGCTCTCACCTTCTCACCTAGGCTGCAACGGCTCATTGACCGACTCTGCAAATATTTGCAAGCTCCCTACAGTCTTATAGAGTGCCATCTTCTTCCCTTTTGCCTTTGCCTGTCACGACACAATAGCCACCAATCAAATCACATATTTAACATTGGGCACGTTTATTTTAAAATTAAGACTTGTAATTTAAATTTAATAAACATACATGTGTGTCCAAAGTGATAAGTTTCTTCGGCCACCAAACGAAACCACCAATAGCATCACAGACGGTTGTCAACTTGTAGCATGGAATTGGTAGAAGTGCATCCATATCTAATGGATCTATGACGCTCACTCTTAAATTATCGGATCCAAGTGGCCTGATGTGAAGAAATTAGTTATCCCCAGTGTTGAAAGCTCTTTCATGTGACATAACACGGTTACCATGTTCGATGGCCAAATTAACCAAAAGAAAACCCATGTGATAGCTAAATAATAAGAATGACAAATATGTATGTATGTGTGTAGGTGTACATGTATGTATACATGTATGCGTGTGTACAAATATTAGATAAGATTATCTATGGAGTCACGAATAAATCTTTTTAAAATTGTACAATATTCGTTGCCGCTATGTGGTGTATTAGGATGAGTGTGTCTTGCGGCATCATCCTGATGGGGCGGTGGACGGTTTTGAGTCTTCCCTTGGAACTCCTGCCGCATTTCTTCTAATTGAAACATGAAGGAAGCTCTTAAGGCATCTTCTCATGCTCTCGCGACATTTTTTCGCCTCTTTTATTCATCTTCTTGAATTTTCCTCTCTTTTTCAAGTTTGGCTTCCACTAATATATCAACCTCCTCGTCTGTAAAACCTTGGCAGCGTCGACGAGGTGTATGAAAGTAGTTTGTCAAGGTAGACCCTTATCTGGCACCTCTAACACGACTATGGTGCTCAGGCTTACCCAATGTTATGGATAAAATGTCATTCATTCAAAATGGATGAATGTCTCTCTTGGACGCTGACTAAAAAAGATTGTCCGAGAAAAAACTGGTAATCAACACTTATAGAAGTTTCAAACAAGAGGAAACATTATGACTAATTCATTGTAAACACTTACAATTTCATTTACAATTACTTGACTATTACCATTTATATATGAACCATCTTTTAATCCTAAATTTAACCCACACTCATGCTGAGGAACTGAGAATTCAGATGAACCATCCTCAATTAATCTCTGAGATATCTGTTGTACAAAGCATATTAATAAGATATAAGTAATAATCCATAAAAGAATATGTAACCATTAAAAATCAATACAAAACATACTCTTACCTGATCTTATTCAAGCTGGGCATATCCCTAGCGAGATAATGTGTGGGGTTAAATATTCAATTCCTAAATATCTTTATTCTTCTTACTTAAAATTTATTAAGAAAATAATTATTAAGTAAGCCTTAAAATTTCAAATATGTAATCCAATTATATAACAATTTTGTGATTATGCTGTATTAACCTTAAAATATATAGCAGTACGCTGAAATACAAAGCGGTCCCAAACATCTTCATCAATAAAGTCATAATCCAAAGGGGGTTTCTATTTACCTTCAGTGATGAACTCCCTTATCAACTTATTTTTAAACTGCCTCCATATTTTTCCCACAGAAACTAGTAAGTAATGCTTTCTCCCCTCTTTCATGATGGACAAAGTCTGCAATAAGTGACAAAAAATATTAATGCACTAAATGAACAATTGATATAGTTTATATATATAATTAAATTATTCTGAATTTGCTCACGAAAATATCATCTCAGATCTTGTTCTTCATCTCTCTAGTATCACCATGCCAATCATGGATGTCAACAATGACATAATGACGAGCCACACATCATAGGTAACTCATCTTTTTTTGCTCGAATCCTCCACGAAGGACATTTGAACTTCACATAAATTTTTCTTTCCTGATTCCTTACTAAGATGAGATCACCCATCTTAGTAATGTCTCGAGTCCTCTTTTTTACGATACTTCTACTGTTATCCCCTGAATACATATACCTATTAAGGAACATAAACACAAAAAATTGGAAGCTCATCAATAATATATGAAAGCAAAAAACAGTAATCTTCATAAGTAAGTAGACAAAATATGCATACTTTGAAAAGATAAATATCTAATATGAAAAAATAAATAGATCTATACCTTTATTTTTCTGTTTTTTCCTACTTTTGTCCACCAATATTCCTTCAAAATGATCTTGTATGTATAACTTGTTGTGTTCGACATTATAGTTCCAATCATCACCATCACTATTATACTCTCTTGTTAATCTCAGAGAAAAAGAGAGAACCTCATCATTATTATCCCTATATTTTTCACGTCACACAATCAAGTGTAATTTTGGCTTCGTTGAGAGAACAATGGACCACTTTATCAGTAGGATTTGTGGTATAAAATAGTTGTTTTGCTTGTGATGCTAATATGAATGCGTCCTCTTTGTGACGCTCTTTGTTAAGATCAGAATGAATACTAACTTATCAGCCTTGGTGCCATAATTATTCTTCATCCACTAATACCAGAAGGGAACACGAAACATGGTGTAATCTAACTCCCATATGTCTTCGATCACCTTATAGTATGACATGTTTGTAAATACTAGTTTTTATCTTTGGTACTGAAATTATGCATTGATTGTACCACTAAGGTCACCCCATTATTTTCTACAGTATAATTATTTTCATGTGTTTTGTGTAGAATAAATAACCATTTGTAGGATACACACGGTAAGACAAGACATCCATGATTTATGCTGACCATCTCAAATTTTCAGAAATACAGCTTGATTTAGTTGACAATTGAGAAGCCACTTAATTTTAGAACCACATAATAAACATTTATTATATTCATCTATTACCCACTTCTGACTTCTTGATTTAGTTGAATTGATATGTCTTATATAGTTCATATGCTCATTTATGTAAGGTTGTACTTCATCAGTGTTATTCAAAACATATTTATGTGCTTGACATCATAAGTCACGACTGATAGTAACCACACCAAGTCTTTTTCATTGTCACTGCTCCTTTAGTACATACTCTTAGAAAGTCCTATAGTTTTAACATTTGATAAGTATTCATTGTAAAATTCAACTGCCTTCTATATAATTCAACTGCCTCTTATATGTGTAATATTCAACAATGCAACCTTTAGGTCAATTTTACTTCTTCACATACTCTTTTAATATTTTCATGTATCACTCAAATGGATACTCCACCTTAAGAAGACCGAAGTACATAGTCTAATCTCTCGATCAATGAATTGTTAGATGCACCATTATATTAAAAATGAGGGTGAAAATATATCTCAAGCTGGCATAGAGTAAACATAATATCGTTATGCAACTCTTCCATTATTTTGGGTCAATTGCCTTGCTAATATTGTATTGGAGTAAAAGCAAAATTGGGTAATGACATGATAGACATGTTGTGACAATACAGAATGCATAACTACAAGAAGCAATTGTTGCATCAATGAATGACAATCATGAGATTTCAAGCTATAAATCTTTCATTGAAATGAGACTTTGAATATTTGATGAGTAATGATTTGGCACCTTAATCCCAGTAAGATACTGACATAATTTCATCTTCTCCTTTCTAGATAAAGTATGGCATGCTGGCTGATCGTATACGTGCAAAACATATTTTCATACCATATGTGTCACATTTCTATGTTTATATTTAAATTGATATCTGCTATTTAATATATTTTCATGTTTAATGGCGTGCAGTGTAATTAAGAAAGAAAAAGGGAGATATTGATAGATTTACCCAAATTAAATTCAGAAATTCAAAAGAAAGATGATCGATTATAATCGAGAGGTTTTAAAGACTATCTTATCTGAAGATTGGGTATATTAGATGAGATAATATCATCCAAATTCAAAGAAAAAATGGACTAAAAAAAGACCCTATTAGTTTCTCTAAGGATAAAGAGATAGATCATCCTAAAGCTGAAATTCAAAATCTGAAAAGAAAAAGGGATAGAGAGAAGATCCACGGTTGAGAAGAAAAAATTTAGACTCAGTTTAGACTGATACATTTTAGTATTATAATCATAACTTTCACTGTTGATACTCAAATATGATGATTCAAGATGATCTAAAAATAAGATTTAAAGGGTTATAATTCCTACGTTGATCACTATTTCTAATTCTATCAGTTTATAAGTCATATTCAGCAATCAAGACGCTAACAGACTTTATATCCGAATTAAATTTTCACATAAAATTCTAGATAAATCAAATCAAGTTTGAAGATAAGGGAGAATTCAAATTCAGAAATAGCCAACTCTCCCTATCTCTCCACTTATCTCCCTTATCCATTTCTTCCCTATAAATTGCCCACACGTTAGAGACAGAGAAAAAAAGACTAGGATTAATTTCTTGCTTTATGTTTAGGGTTTAGGATCATTGTTTGATGCTTATGAGAAGTTGCATCTCATTTTTATTTCAGTCCAGCAATAAATGAGAGGGAGGAAAAAAGGTGTAATTGACCATTAAAGTGACAATCAAAGGAGATTCACCTTATTTGACTCTACTAAATCTTATTGGTATGTCTATATTTTAATTCATTGCATTGTTTACTCTTTCTTCATTATGAGTAGCTAAATCTATTTTCTGGGCTTACTATTCTCCTTCTTTTATGAGTCTTCTGCTTGATTGATTTCTATAAAAAAAAATCCAATGAATCATATGAATGCCTAGATTAAGCCTTACATATTGGCAAGTACTCTTGAAGGCACATGAGGATAAGATTGGACTTTGAACTAACTCTTGAAGTTGATATTAAAAAATTTATTTTTATTCCATGCTTGCTTTATTGTTTTGATGGTTTAACATTCAATTCAAAGAAAGATTTCAAAACTGAAGTTGGATTTCTAAAAGCTATCTTACGTGTTTTACTTAATCTCTTTTCACAAGACTAAAATCTTAGCCTATGATCTCATTGAAGCATTTAACTTTCAAGAGAATAACATGTGGTTGAATAATAGAATAGTGAGCCTGGATCTTTCTTTATTAAATACAAATAAACACAACATCTTCAAGCTTTTTAAAATCCTCTTCTCCAAAACCTTCTCCAATTTTCAAGTTTCTTTAAATCAATTCTTTACTACCATCTTCTTTTTCACCTCAACAACATAAAAACTAAAACTTGTTTCCTTAAAATACCGAAAAGTTGCATCGCATCTCTGCTCGTGGACATGTCCGTTAGCCCTAAGCTACACAATATTTCTAAATTCTAGCAATCAAATTTTTTGTGCCATTGCCGCGGAGGGAACGATATTCTTATGTTTTAACAAGTTTGATGTTTTGTTTTAGGGTTAAAGAAACTAGGTTGAGTGCTCAAACATTGCAGGAGAAGACTTGTGATCCTGTGCCCCTGCTCTAGAATGTAGAAAACAGGATTTCAAGAGTTTGCTGTAAGAAAGCAATTTTTTGTGGGACTACAAAAAACTCTTTTTTTGCAGGACATATTGCTCTGCAAAAATAAGCTTTCTTAATCACTAGTTTTACACATGATTATCTCACAATCCTGTTTTTAGTACAACAATAATTGGTTAATTGTAATTATTTTAAAAAATATTTAGACTTGCATTCTAGGCATTTTTCTAATTACGTTTCATTTCAATTACTGTTGAAGAAAGCTGGAGACAAGGTACATATGCATAGCATATATCTTTGGAAACATTCTTGAGTGATTACTTGCTTATTGAATACTACTTTTCTATATCTTGCACACTTTGTACTAAAACATTTTAAGGGAAAACCCAACAAAACATAAGGTGGGAAAGTCATTACCCTTCCTTAATCCACAAACCATCTCCAAGCACGCCAACCTAAGCCTAATTTTAAATTTGATAGACGTTAGCCTTAGGGATATCTCGAACTCATTAGGAGGTTATCCTAAAGGGGAAGGTGTTAGAATTTTACTCCTGTCAAATAGGTGTCAAAGGACAGGGATTGAGGGGCAAAACCCTAAAGGCTGGTGGTTTGGCTTAATTAGGCCCGTCACTCTTGCGCGGATACCTTCCACCAATCTTGCCCTAACCTGGCTGATTAGCTTGGGGTTAGAGTTTGCATTATATCTCTTGATGACAATCAACCAGTTAGGAGTTGTCTAGGTCCAAGTTTCCTTTAAAATAGGCGTGATTTTTTTTCTTTTTAACTGATTGGTAAGCTTGTTTGTGGTAGTAACTTTGTATGCAAGTGTGGTTGAGAGATCCAAATTAATCTAGGTTAATTAGAAACATTATACCACCTAAACAAGAACCAAAATCAGATCCAGTTATGGCTCAATCAACATCATTGCAGGATAGGTTCTATCTCGTGAGAGTCTCACTTCCATCTTGCATCCAACTTCCATCGATTGGTGATAATAATTTTAAGCTTAAACTTTAGTTCATCAACACACTCTCTAAATTTCATGGCTTAGAGTTCGAAGATGCATATTTCTTCGTAAGAGAATTTGAGAAAGTATGTTTAATGATGAAAATACCTCACCTTGTAGATGATACTATTAGGTTGAGACTTGTCCCATTTGCTTTTAAGGACTTAGCCAAGAAATGACTATACAGCTTAGCGGTCCATTCCATCACATCGTGAGATGATTTCATCAAGATCTTCTTAAAACAATTCTATCCAATTTACAAATCTGCTCTCATTAGGAAGAACGTCATGCAGTTTAAGTAAGAACCTAGTAAACCATTTGAAAGTACATTGAACCTTTCAAAGACCTCCTTATCCAATGTCCTCATCATGGCATAGAGAAGTGGTGACAATGTCAAATTCTCTATGATAGTTTATACTATCAGAGCAAAACCCTCTTAGAGACCATGTGCCAAGGGGCATTCTTGCAAACGGATTAAAACCAAGGGTGGGATTTATTTAAGAACTTAGCCAAAAATAACCCTCCAATGGGAACCTACTCCCGAAAAGTCTAGGAACACAAATCCTATCTCTTCTAAAGGACGTCTCCATTCAATAGAATCATCCATAGTTGTAGAGTCTAAAATCTCTAGCATAATGAGAAGATTGGAAGTTCTAAAAACTAAAAAGCCAGTTTCAGTCAACCAAGTCAGGCTAAACCAATTTTTAAATCCGGGTTGTACTTACTGTCAAGCCAGGAACCATGTGTTTGAAGAGTGTCCAGTTTTTAGTGCTCAACAAATGTACCCGGAGCCCATGAATGCGGCCTTTTCAAGGCCTCATAATAATTCTTATACTCAATGTACAATCCTGGCTGGAGAAACCACCCGAATTTCTCGTGGAGTTAAAACAACAATGACCACTCAAGGTCAAACCACTTCCAACATCCCAACCATAATCACAATTCTTTCTATGATCAACCCAATTACCATCACAATTCTTCCAATCATCAATCTAATTCTTCTATTTATCAACAGAAATTTTTTTAACCATGCTCCACAGTCTTCTTTCTAAAGTTCTCCACTTGAGAAAAGAATGACAGATTTTGAGAAGACAATGGAAAGTTATATGAGGAACCAAGAGTCCCTCGTACAAACACTAAAGAACAACAATGCACAAGCCATACCAAGGTTAGAGGTTCAAATTGGTCAGCTAGCTAATTCACAAAATGAGAGGCCAAAGGATACTTTGCCCAGTCAACCATTAACAAACCCACAAAATTCTAACCAAGTTAATCTGGCTGAGGATTAACAGTTAAATCAATGCAATATTGTTCATACATTGAGATCAGAAAAGAAAGTTGATAATCAAATGTCCACACCACCCAATCCCATTCAGTATAACAACACACAAACATCCACTTTATGTAGTTCCAATCTATCCCATTTGACGAGTCTGAAAAAGACAAGTCAGCCAATCAGGTGCATAAGCTATAGTACCATTTTCAAATAGGCTGAAGAACAATAAGTAAAATTCACACATGGTTTGATAATTGAGATCTTCAATCAAGTGAAGATAAATGTGCCACTGTTTAATGTAATCCAAAAAATCTCATCTTATGTAAAATTTCTTAAGAACATGTGCACCAAGAAGAGAAAAACTAATGTACCTATGAAAGTCTTCTTAGCTACTAACATTATTAAGCTACTGTCTGGTCCAACTCTTGTCAAGTACAAGGATCCGGGTTGTCTCACCATTGCCTGCACTATAGGATAAGCTGAGATTAGTCATGCACTTCTTGACTTGGGGCTAGTATCAACTTGCCCCCTTTCTCAGTTTATCAAAACTCGGGTTAGGCGATTTTAGTCCAACTCGAGTCACCATCTAACTGCCTGACTGTTCAGTAAAAGTTCCCAAGGGAAAAATTAAGGACGTCCTTATCTAGGTTGGGAGTTTATCTACCCAGTTGATTTTATTATTCTTGAGACCAAACCTGTATCCAATCCTAGGTCTTAAACTCTCGTTATCTTAGAGCATCCATTCTTGCGACTGCAAATGGAATCATCAATTATAGGAATGGATCCATGAGGTTGGCCTTTGGAGATGTAATGTCCCGATCTCACGGGTACGGAGACATTACTGTGACGTATATATCGATGTTAGAAATACCCTCACATATATATGCTAAGCATCAGTACATGTAAGACTCAGAGCTCGAAAATACATGGTGTATTATACATTCTAACATATGAGTACAATTATAAAGTTATCACAAGGTGTGACACAATATTATAAGAATATTACATCACCGATAGGCGCAATTGTGAGAATACAAAGAGGTATATCATAATGAACTGTCCAAAGGGTGCTCACAAGTTTACAGAAGGAAAACTCGAGAGATGCGCAGGAGGCCTGAAGGATAGGGCTTCAGACAGTCTGTTGATGATCCACGCTACAGCTGTGTTACTCTGATCAGTAATTGGAGAATTCACAAGCTTCAAGCTCCAGACCTGGGCATAGGATGCAAGGGAGTTAGAACTCCCCAACGAGTGGTATGGCGAATCCCAAGTGGCCTGAAAAGATAAGCACAATGTATCGATAAATCCAAATTATAAACATGCATTGAGAACTATGTCGTGAGCACAGGCATACAGGAGCAAGTAGAGAGATAGCAAGTGATATAAAGTAAGGAATACACATGGTATAGTAAGATAAGAGTAGGAGATTAGTTAAATAACATACAAGTGGTAAGGCAGGATGTAAGCAGCTATAAAACAACAATTATAAAACCGGAAATCCAAAGTAAGACCTGAAGGAAGCAAACACGGCAAAATATACGATGGATACATAGTTGGCATCTTTTATAATTATTACTCGTCCTACCCAGATGTCTAGATATATGGACTAGCATCCCAGCACACAATATCCACATCTGAGTAAAGCAAGATTGTTATTAGAAACCGATGGGGGTATCAACAAACAATGTTTATAGTGGGTCCCGTACATACCCCGGACCACGGTTTATGACGTTCTGTTGCTAGTGTTCGGAACCAGCCGCAAGGCCTAGATGAGGGTCTTATTGTATGCCCTTTTCCATGAATGTAGTAGAATGTAGGGTGCCCGCGCTCCCCTCGGAACACCTGGAGACCCTCAGGTCGAACCGGAAGTTTTTGTTGCACAATATACC